>PVKE010000967.1:66996-115006 GCA_004027555.1 Craseonycteris thonglongyai | reverse complement strand
CCAGCATTATGGACATACTCAATGGCTTGGTGTTTACCTGGAGAGGAGGGAGGAGGGGGAAGGGAGAGTTGTGGGGGGAGGGGGGAGTGGGCACCAGATATATGGGGTTGGATGGGGACCTGATTCTGGGAGCTGGGCACATAATGCGATGCATGGGTGATGTGATGTGGAGTTGTACATTGGGACACTGTCTGATCGTTACCAACCAATGTCACCCTATTAAATTTAACAATAAAATATAATAATATTAAAAAAAAAAATTTATGATGGTAAATAATAAAAATAAATAAATAAATAAAAGAAAAGCCAATTGCATTACAAGGAAACACCAGGGGCCAGGGAATGAACTTTGCTACCCGAGAGTCGGGGGAGGGGGCATGCTACAAGCGCTGGGGACTTCTTCCTCAGAAGCACAATCTGTAAAAGTGAGGAAAGTTGAGTTGCTCTAAAGCAGTAGGAGAGGAGTAGATGCTGGGGGACTGTGGATGTCATAGATCCCCCCATTCTTCCAGGTCCCAGAGGAATGGTTCCAAGAACAGCAAATGCCCAAGAATGGGGTGTATGTTTCTGAATTTCTCCTACAGACTTACAGTGAATCAAGCAGGGAAGCAGACATTAACTAGCTCAAGGCAACCTTTAATTGTACTTTAGAAGCATTTAAATATACCCGGGCAACATTTAGTTGTACTATGGTATCATACAGGTGGAGTTTAGATTTTTGGATTCAACATACCTGGGTTCAACCACTGGTTCTGCCGCTGTCCAGCTACAGAAACCTGGGCAAGTGCAAAACCTCTGAGCTTAGTTCGGTCTTCTATGACATAAGGATAAATAACATTTGTCTTGCAGATCGGCTGTGAGATCTTAAGGAGATAATATATTTGCATCCACATAGCATGTGTTCCATAAATGTCAGTTTTCATCCCTTCCTATCTCTTTGTAATGTTTTATTGTTTTGATCTCTACTATTAGGTTTGGTCACACATAAATATAAAAATCTCCAAAAGAAGTTTCGTAGGTGTTATTTGAATCTCTAAGTACTAAGCATCTTAAGATTCCGACTAGAATGGAAATTTTACATATGCTAATTACATGCAATTTTTCACAGTGAATGTGAACTTCAAATCTGTTACATATTTGTCTTCCAAGCTACAAAGGTCACTTCAGAAACAGCAACAAAAACAACTCCCGTCTAAATGAAAATACAGTGATACACGGTGGCAACAGTTAAATTATGGTACAACCATTATGAATTGTATATGCAGCCACTGAAAATCATGTTTTTGAACTATTTTTAATCATCAGGGAAGTGCAAAAGCTGTAATGTTTGAAAAAGGCAGAATGCAAATAAATAGAAATGTACATATTGATATACACACAAATATGTAAAAGTGATCATTTCTAGGATATTTTAGTGTTTGTTTTCTATTCCAAAATGAGCATGTATGTTGTCTATAATCAGACAGAAATGAAGGATGGCTTTACTGTAGAGTAATAGACTTCTATAAACATCACTGAATTTCCTCTGAAATGTAATGTGTACGTTTCCCCTACCACATGTACACATAAAGGTGCCCTAGGTCATCAGCAGCCCTCCAGGAGAGGTGTTTATAGACCACACGGTGGAGTCTTTATCTCTAGGTCATTACAGTGGTGATGGTTTTTAAAAGCTAATTTCGGTTCTCATAAAGCATTAATTGAATATTTTCAAAAAGCAAAAGATGAACTCCTGGTAAGTGTATTTTTACAGAAATCCGTCTTGGCAAAAGCCCGTCAGGCTGTTACATACGGGCACCCAGCCACAGGCAAGACTGCTCATGAAGGAGATGATGCCAGAGGGGGCATTTCTGGTGCTGAGCGTCCACAAGGCACTTCCCCCCTAGGCTCACAGGGAATGGTCCCGGTGAGGGAACCGCACCAACTCGAGTAACACAGGGACAGGGTGGAAGCAGGCCATGGCTCTTTTAGCCCTGGCATTTCAAAACCATTTCTATACATTAATAGAATGGAAGAGCCAGCTGCCTCTTCTTATGGCTAAAGAACCTGAGGTCCAAGGCAAAGAGTAAATGTCTTACCTGTAGTCCCACAGTCAAAGAGCAGAGGCCATGAACAAGGTCTCCAGACATACACTCCAGTCCTCTGTCAGCTGTACACAAGCTACTTCGGGCCAGCTCCACAGCCTAGCTTTCAGTTAGCAGTGTCCAGCGACTGAAACCCACACTGCAAGTCTACAATTCCACACTACCATTCTTCAACACAACACTAAACACAAGCCCACAATTACTGAAGAGTTCGGCAGAACACAGAACTGTCTTATGCTCCATTGAATAGGGCCAGAATGGGTCTTCCAATCTATGTGCAATAGCTCATGAGGTATACCAACCCAATATATGTTGAGTATAAGTCAATGAATGACTGAACCAATGCCAAAGGCTGCAAGTAGCCAAAGCAATATATCCAGTGTGACTCCTCTGCATTAACTTCAGGGGGTTTCCTCAAAATTCTATTCACCATTTTTCATGTGCATATGAGGCCAGTGTCATGACAGGACAGGTGTCAGATGGGATACGGCACCCATGAACATCTGTTCAGAAGCAAATCATCCTTTCAAAAGCCAGGAAAGTTTCAGAGAGCACGTGGAAGGTTCTAGAATCTGACAAATTAGATAAGACAAGAAAATGGCACCAGCAATCAACATGTAGGCATGAGTCTAACCTTCATGTAAAACAACTCAACTTACTCCTGGAGAGGGGGAGCGATACTGAGGGAAGTGATGGGCAATTGAGACTAGATGTGTGGAGACGTGGGCATACAGTGGAGTCATAAAAGTAATGGCAGCTGGGGAAGGGAGTAGAGAAAGCACAGCTGCTGGTTCGCTCTGGAGTGAACATGACTTACAGTTTCTGACGGAAATAAGGTGTCATCTTCACATCTCAAACCATCACAGAGCTTGCCTACATAGATAACATTCATCAAGAGCCTTTGAGATGCTAACAACTGCACTGAGCTCTTTCCCAACAGGGGCTGTCCATTCTCTACATGATTCACATGAAGAAACTGAGGCTTGGCTCAAATAAAATGACTTGCCCAAGGTCACACAGGTGAACTTGATCTAAATCAGGAGGATCTGAGGCTGCATGCAATAAATGGCCAGGTAATTTAAATACATAGGTACCAAAAATAAAACAACAAAAGACAAGCTCTGTCTTTGGAGCAGCTACTAGGTAGCCAGAAGGCTCAGTGACCAGTTTCAGATTAAAGACTACAGGAGGGGAGAGCATTCTTAGTTATGTACTAATGTGTGCTTTTTCTAGCTTTAAGTATACGGTTTCATCAGCACTTTAAATCTGTTTCTCACACTTATCTCCCTGCTGTCCCCAAACCCCCAAATTGCCAGCATTTGCTGGCAGGCTGATCGTTTCATAGGCGATAAAACCTCCCTCCTTCAGACTAATTAGAGAGAAAGAGGGTTGGGTGATCAGCAGACTAAATAAAAAAAAGTTGGCTTTTTTCCTGAACAATCAGATATCATTCTTTTTTTATCATGAAGAGTAACACAGACTTTGATAAAACAACCCTGCGTTGCAGAGGTCCTGCTTTCATGAAAAGTCAAGAAGGATGTGTAATGAGAACATCGTGTTGCTCACTCGTAAATTAAGGTGACCAGATTTTAACATTGGTAAAGCGGGACATCATTGACCGGGGGGGAGGGGGTTCTTGATTAAAAATTTGGTCTATCTCCTGCCGTTCCCTAGCTTGTCGTGCATTCTTTCCAAAAATCGGGACTTTTTTAAAATGCCGTAGGACACAGGACAAATTGTTACAAATCAGGACTGTCCCACCAAAAGCGGGACGTCTGGTCACCCTATCGTAAAAAGCTCCACACACATTGTTCCCAGGAATCTGCTCTGGAGTGCCCTTTCCTTCTGAGCAGAGCTAGTTACACCTGTGCTCTACCTCTGACACAGGTATCACAGATTCTGCACCTTTTTTCTGGACCAGGTCTGCAGAGTGGCCTGAGAGTTAAAGAGATCTAGAAGCTGAAAGATTGGTTTCTGAAAAATTATAAGAGAGGTATGGAGGTGAGACAGAAAAATAGGACTGTTTCAGGTAATTCCAGAGCAGCTTTCAAAGAAGCATCACAAAATTCTGAGTGCCCATCAATACCAAAGAATAGTGGGCCATTCACTGTACAGCAGAGAATCTTTTCAGAGACAGAACAGGAACCTGGCCCCAGCTCGCCCTGCACTCTGGGCCCCACTCAGCAGCTCCTTCACACCCCCCACAGCGCTTACTGGAAGGGCTCTTGTTTCTCTCCCCAGGCTGTCCTCACCCATGCCAATGGCGAAACGGCTCTAATTGTGAACGCAGTATTGCCGTGCTGTAGAAAGCACACAGGTGCATTCTTCTCACCTTCCTGCTGCTTCTGCCTGGAGAGCAGCATTCTCCATGTCCACACCACACCACATCCAGTGACAGAAGTCAGTTTTCCACCAGCTTCTTGTTAGGACAACAGCGTTGAAAAATGGATTGTGGCTGCAACTCTAGCAGTCATCCTTCGGGGTTGCTTCTTGGTGAAATTACAGCCCCACCTTCTCAATAATTCTGAAGTGGCTGTGTGCATCTAGGTCCACTATTCCCAGAGCATTCCTGCAATTTTATAACTATTACACCTCACCTGAATCTAATCCTTTATCTCTTTTTCTTCTGATGCCATGTTTTTATCCTACAACAATGCAATGACTGGTGTTCAACATTTTTTTTTAAAGAAGCTTGACTCAAAAGAAATCCCATTCTAAACTCCAATATCTAAAACAGACTGAAGGCAGGCTGCCTGTTTTGAGCAGAGATGGGGACTGGGGTACCACCTACCCCAGAGAATCCTAGGGTTCTGTGGATCACTGAGCCTGGCACTGCAGATGCCCGAGAGTGGAAACAAATACACAAGACTGGGGGCGGTCAGGGGGTTCATGAAAATGAAAGAGGAGAAAGAACCATCTCCTCTTGACTACGGAAGCTGAGACCCCTCAACCAATTCTTAATTGTACCGGCAGGCAGAAATGTTCAACTTACAGGCCTGCTTTACAAAAATTAAAAATATCTGCCCCTTAATATAAACACCTGTAGATATTTCATTTAATTGCCACAACTATTCCCCGTTGTTTATAGATTTTCAGCTTAATGAAGAATGTGAAGCCTAGGAAGGTTACATAACTTGCCCAAGGTCACACAGACCTAAGTGGCAGAACCTTGGCTCATGCCCAAGGATGAACTCTAAAACCGTGGCTCTTTGTATGTGCTTGGCTGTGATTTGATGTGAGTTCTCTAATTCCTCCTCTGCATGTGGATCAGTTAAGAGTGGACCCATCAGCCCAATGGGAAGATATTCTAACATGTGCAGGAGAAACATACCAATCCAAAGGACTAAACCCTTTTTTTTTGAGACTGAAGCATTGGAGAACTGTTTCACTTAAGAGGTTACTAAAGACCTTGATGCAAAGACAAGAGAGAAACTGACAGTTTTTAGGATCTGTTAAACGGACCAGTTTCTGTTGAATACTTGCCACATGCCCAGGCACTGGAGAGACAACTGATGAATAAGACACAACTTGAAATGCCAGAATAATTTTCCCCTGTCTGCCTTGTGAGTTTGACTAGAGAAAAGGGGCAGGACCAGACACAGGAACAAGAATAAGAATGCACACCAAATGAGAGCAGGAATAGGAGGCAGTTAGAAAGAAAGGGAGAGGAACAGGGAGGAGAAGTAACCCTTACATAGCATTTAAACTCTTCCAAGAAATTGTATGAGTACATCCACTGCTAGCTATCATACCACCTTACATATACCGTATTTTTCGCTCCATAAGACGCACCTGACCTGCCTGGACCCGCTCTCCTTCTATGCAATCCCTGCTTTCTGATCTGGCTGCAGGCTTCCTCATGGCATCATTAAGGTCCCCAACGTGCACTATTCTTTGCAGTATTTGCTCCATAAGACGCACACACTTTTCCCTCCACTTTTGGCGCGGGGGGGGGGGGGGGGGGGGGGGGGGGGAGTGCGTCTTATGGACCGAAAAATGCGGTACTTAGTGCCATTTGACTGAACCTCATAGCACTGTCATATAGGAAGGGCATTTACAAAACCCAGCTTTATAGTTAAGGGTCATGTGGCCTAAGAGAAGTCATTTCACCCAGGGTCACAGAGCTAATTAGGGAAACAGCCAGACCTCAGGACTCCTAGCACAGTGCTCATCCACCACAGAGAGGGCTCCATGTAAAGCAGATTCCGTTATGTGTTTATCCACAGCGACTCTGCCTCAAAGCTAACATGTAAAAAAAACATGTTCCCCTTACTATGCCTCCATGATTACATTTATTATCCTCCCATCATCATTCTCTTGACCTCCTTAGCAACAAACAGTCCAGCTATCCTCACTTCTTCTAACAACCAACGCTCCCCAGAAGTACAACAGAGAATGAAAAAGTCACAGTTGCCAGAAGATGTCTCAGATTGTCTGCAGTGACACAAAAATCACAGAATTGGCTACTTCCTCAACTGTTCTTCTGTTCAAAACCCAGGCCTCACTGTAATGACATCTAATCGGGTAGCTGAAATGAGAGCTTCTGTAAAAATCACTAGCCGTTTAGTACTCAGCAGTTAAGTCTCTTAAATGCCAACCTGGTAAGAAGAAAGTTTTTCTTCTTTATTACAAGTCTCAAAGCTATTGAGGGCTCTCAGCTTCCAGCTGAACCCATATATTTGTATACTCCAGAGGATATTAATGTTCTTTATCTGCTGGGTTTGAACAATTTTGAGTTACTCAAAGCAGTGTCCACATCAGTAAAGATGCCCAAGTTAATGATAAAATATTCAGTTTCTTATCCATATATTTATAAACCTTTAACCATCTTTGCAAATATAGATAACTTGACTAGGATTTTGGCTTTGACAAAGAAATTTCTCTACAACCAGGACCCTAAGTCAAGACCACTAGTCCTACAATTTGGCTGTTTGACCATTAGATGGTGATAGTGAGCCACAACTAGTGGGACCCGGATCAGCTGACTTTCCCCACAATTCCTATATCAAAAAGCGACCTCTTGCACCTAAACCTCACTTAACCTGCTACCATATTTCAAGTGTTACTTTTAGCAAAGTATTTGAACTACTACCTCTGGATTAGGTCCCTCATAATCTGCAGGACTCAGCACCAAACCATAAACCTGGCACTCGGGGCCTCGGAGGTGGCACCAACCCCACCCCCACACTCACCCCACTACTCTCCTATGCAGTCCTCCTATTACAGCCACACTGGAATCCATGTTTCCTGCCCATACATACAGGTGCAAAAATAGTCCTAACACTCCCCCACCTCTACATTTGCTCCTGCTCTTCTGGTATGTTCAGAAATCTGATGGCTACCCATTCTTTCAGGCATCTCTGAAAATACCAGGAAATCTTTCTCAGACAAAACTCCTCCAAAGGGGTTTATAAGCCCCGAGGTCTATTAGTATTTATGAATACATTAAGTATTGTTCCCTGTAGAAGATTTGTAAAATGGAGATTAGCAAAAAGAATTTTAACAAAACACTCCCAACTTCAACCCTCAGAGGGAGCCACTTGATGCAATTGTAGTGTGCTACATATTGATCTTGAAATTTGTAGGGTGCATGTGTGTGAGTAAGAGCTGGATCACATAACCTGCTTTACCCACTTAGCTGTATCTCCTGAATGTCTTTCCACATCATTAAATAGCACATGAGGCATTTTATGATCCTCCCCCAGGAGTCCGTGCAGTGTGGTGGGAAGTACACTGGGCTTGGAACCAAAACACCCAGTTTCAAATCCTGGTTCTGGCGTGTACTCGCTATGTTTGGGCAAATTATTGCGTCTCTCTGAGTCTCATTCTAGGAAAGAGTGGAATGTGAACCTCAGCGTATCTGACTGCCTAAACGAGAGAGTTTATGTGACTGTGACTGAGGCACGGAACCTGCCTCACAGTGACCGCCAATAACTATTCATTTCTTTCCTGCCTACATCAGTCAATGTGATTTCTTGCTTCTCCTAACCCCCTCTAGACTTTGTGCCTCCCTGTGGTTCTATCCTGCTGGTTCTGCCTTAGAGGAATTTGTGAAAATATCAGGGCATAAGACCCTAGAAGTGGGTGGAGGTGCTGGCCTGACTTCTCCAACTGGCCCCTGGAGCCCCCAACACAGTGCTGGGCCTGCAGGTGGTCATTGCATCAGGCTTCCTTTTGCTGGAACCATGGCCATTCTGAAAGTTTCCCTCTTGCATCCCTGGACTCAGCTTCAGAGAAATCTGGACCTCTTTTGGGCCCTGGCTTGACTTTGATGTGAAAAAACATTCAGTGGGGATGCCTCCGTGCTTGGCACCGTCCCCACTAAAGCGTCTCCTTGGCAACCAGTTCTGCCACCTCTTCTCCAGGCTCTTATCTCTCTGATCCCAGAGAACAAACAAGGCGGGTGAGAGGAAGGGCAGCGCTGGCTCCCACCCGGCTCCTTCGCATAGGAACCCAAAAACATGCTTCAGCTGGGAGCCAAACCACCCGGAGGCAGGCTTTCTCCAGCCTTCCAAAGCCTTCTTGGCCTTAATGTTTCTTAGCTGTGGGATTTTATTTTATTTTTCCCTTTTTCATGAAAAAGCACTTTTGGCTCATTTTCAATCAGCTGATTGATCTGTATGGAAGCCAGAGCCACTTCCTGTTTTTCTCTCAACACCATCCCCAGAAACTGCCTTCCTTACAAAAGAAAACCCACTCACAATAATGGTACAGGACACTCTGGAAGAAAAATTCATCTGATTTCATCATAAAGTTGAGTCTCACGTGGACCTATCTGCTGACTCGACCAGGCTAGTACAATCGGGAAGAAGGCGCAAAAGGTAGCCCTACTATGCAAGACACCTGCCCCTGGAGACCACTTGTGCATCATAACAGTTCAAAGTGTGGGCTCAGGAACTAGATTATCCAGCTGTGTTACCCGGGGAGGTGCTTTGTCTGTCTGAACCCCAATTCCCTTCCTTATCAAACGGGGAGTAGTAAGACTTCCTGTATTACTTTGCAATGGCTGTTGAAACAAATGACTACAAACTTAACAGCTTAAATCAACAGAAATGTATTACTCACAGTTTTGGAGGTCAGGAGTGCTCAAATTAAGGTGTTGGCAGGCCGTCTTCCTTCTGGAGATTCTGGGGAGAATTTGTTTTCTCCCCTCTTGCAGCTTCTAGAGGCCACCTGCAGTCAGTCTGTGGCTGATGGACTCTTTTTCCATCTTCAAAGCCCCTCTGGCCCTCTTGCCCTCTCAGCCTCTCACCCCCTCACAGTCTCCTTGGCTTCCAATGTCACATCTTCTCTAACTCTGACGCTCCTGCTTGCTTATTAGAAGGATTTTATTACTTTGGGCCCCCACCTAGATCTAGAGCAGTCGTGTCCAATCTTTTAGCTTTCCTGAGCTACACTGGAAGAATTTTGGGCTACACATAAAATATACCAACACAGGGGAGACTGGGATGGCTCAGCAGGTTGAGCGCTCATTTTGCTGCCCCGGGGTCCAAGGATCAAATCCCGGCCCCAGTCCATGTAGACCTGTATGTTGAATAGGGGCATACTCCTGGTTCAGTTTTTGCCAGGATGTGCTTCCCATACGGGAGGCCCCCGGCACAGTTCCTGCCCTGTGCAGCCCCACGCCCAAGTGTGGAATGAAACTATGTAGAAAACTAATGACGTGTAACTATGGAGACTGCTCTGGGGCCCATCCCCTTCTCTCTGTCTTTCTCTGTCAAAAAAAAAAAAAAAATACACTAACACTAACGATAGTTGAGCTAAAAAAATAAAATAAAATAAGTGGTCACAAAAAAATCTCAATGTTTTCAGAAAGTTTACGAATTTTAGTTGGGCCACATTCAAAGCCGTCCTAAGCTACATGGGGCCCATGGTCACAGGTTGGACAAGCTTGATAGAAATCTCCCATCTCAACATCCTTAATTTATCACATCTGTGAAGTAGCATATTCACAGGTGCCAGGGATCAGGATGTGGACATCGCCAGGGGCCCATGAATTTGCCAGCCACCCTTCTCTCACAAGATCACTATGAAAACACAAAAAGAGAATAGATACGTAGTCCTTACAACACTGCCTGGCATACTGCAAGCGCTTAAAAGATGTCAGCCATGGGTATACACCAGCACTAGTGTTAGAAGTAATAGTAAGAGAAGTGGTTGTTCCTGTTTACTTAGGTAAAGTGGGGCCATGCGGGTCCAGTTTTAATGGAAAGAAAAAGAAGTATTACTGAGGCTGGGTAGTACCCAGAGACATCCCCCTTCATAGTTTCATATCCTCACCCTTCCTTTTTAAAACAAAAATGTATTGGGCACCCACTAGGTAGCACCCCTTTTTATGCATAATAGTAAGACTTGGCCGGTTCAGTTTGTTTGGGTCCTAACGACTAGCAAAGGCGGGATTCGAACCCTCTTTTGTCTGACTCAGGAACCTGTCTGTCCTCTTCCCAGACGCCAGGATGTAGAAATAGACTGGCTCCTAGGCACTCTGGTCATCAGAACTACACCTCTGCCTCGTGGTTAGCCAGCGCATTTTTTTCCAGGCAGACAGCAGATGTAGTATGCTGTTCTTGTGTCCTCCACAGCCTCTGACCCCCTAACACCCATCAGATCACCTGTGGGCCTGAGCACTCAGAGTGTAAGCCCCACCCCTAGACTTCAGTAGGTCTAAATTTGCATTGCAAATAAGCACCCAGGTGACACTGCTCCTGTGGGTCCAGGCGCACACTTTGAGAGTCACTGTTCTGGAGTAACCTGGAGGTAAATTCACTAGAAGAGAATAAATTGCTTGGATGCATGGGATCAGTGCCCTCTGGTTCCCACCCACTCTTCCCACTGCTGAATTTCCACAGAGCTGTGAGGGCTACTCAATTAATGCTGCCCAGCAGAGGGACGGGTGACTTCACAGAGCCTTCAAGGCGTCCATCACTTTCCCCTGCTGCTATTCCAGGTGGGCCATATCCACAGCCTGGGTTTGGTCACATCAGAAGAGAAGCCCCGGTCCCCTGTCCTCCCGGTCTCTGCAGATCAGCCAAACAAGGAAATACAGCATAAGACACCAAACACCGCCTTTGGAAATGAGGTGGCTGGGGACAGGAGCAGGCTTAAAAAGGGCCAAGATTCTTCAAGCCCCCAATCCTCAACACTTCACCTAAAGCTCAAAGTCATGAGCTTGCCAGAGTTCAAGGAAGTCAGGAGCCAAGGTCTCAAGTGTGCTGGTCCTGCTATTCAGATGCAGCCCTATGGGCTGAATGAAGGGAGTGCTCATTAGCATACTTTGGAACAGCTGTTGATAAAGATTTTAAGTTTTGCTCGGGGGACCAGTTGCAATGAGGAGCATTTTATGAGAACAATACATATTGTCAACATCTGAATATATTTCCATGAGAAAATAAGGATGAAGGAAACAAAAAGATGGTATAGTGTTCTTACACAGTCGATGAATATTTAATACGCTAGGGCTCATCTTTAAGGGGAAAAAAAATACCCTCTGCAATTTTACATGCTTCCTACAATAGCAATCCATATACAAAATGACAAACACTCCCGCCACCCGTATAAATACCATGTATTTCATTATCCCCTTATTACAGTGGCACAAAGACCAGCTGCGACATGAAGTTGCATGAAAACATAAATTACTGGTTATAAATAGCGTATTTAAAGCATGAGGCCATCCAAACCGGCTGCTCTAACACAGGCTGCCTAGAACAAGTCTGAGGAATTGACAGGACAGGCAGGGAACTCAGGCAGAAGACGCAGATCGCAGGAGAGCAGGCAACAGAAGCTGCGAGAGGGGCTCTCAACAGAGTTCAAGGGGATAAAGTGGAGTTCTCAGGAGCCCGGAGGAACAATTCTACTTTCAGTTGACCCCTGCCACCCCAAGAGGGACCGATTCACAGACTGCTTATCACCACTATTTTTAACTTCTTGGCAGTCGAACCCAGTGCAATGGGAAAATCGCCCAAAGTAAATACACGCTCTCATTTGATTCTTCCCCTGGCAAGTCATTTGCTATTATTTTCTGTTAGAAGCACTTCCAGTGTAAATCACGCTCCAGAGGCAGAACATAAGCATGAGGGTCCTCTAAGGAGTATCTATCCCAAACTAGAAGCAACTGAGAAAAGACATTCCTTAGCTCTCTGCTCTGGATGCCCTTTGAGAAGCTTACAAAGCTTTTCACCTGCATGGCTCCTTTGTTATTATTATGTCCCCTGAGTTTTGCTACCAAACAAAATTATGCTTCGCCATAGATAATTATTTTTCCAGGAGGCAGCTTAAGGTGAACAACTTCTGAGCGTTTTCTTTGTGTCAGGGACTATACACACATTCTGTCATGGAATTCTGGGCACAATTCTACACACTGGGCACTGGGACTTTCCATACTTTCCCTGTGGGAAATGGGATCACACAAGTGATATAATTTGCTTTGGGGATGCCAGTATAGCTCAACAGGCTGAGTGCTTCCTTGCAACTGTGAGATTAGGGGATTGAATCCTGGCCCTGGCCATGCAAACCCTCATGCTGAATTGCAGCGCAACTGGTAACCCCCTGGGATGGTGGTGAAGGTTCTTGCCTCCCATGCAGGAGGCCCCCAGTTCAGATCCACCCCATGTGGCCCCACATCCACCTGTGTGGAATGAAACTATGTCACAACTAATGATGTACAACTGTGGAGACTGCTCTGGGCCTTCTTCCCTTCTCTCCATCTCTCTTACCTTCTCTCAAAAACAATAAAATAAATATAAATAAATAAATAAATAACTTGCTTGATCTTAGAGCTGGAAGGTAGTGGGAGTCTAAAACTCAGATCTGTCTTCAAAATCCATGCTTTTAACCACCGCACTGTGCTACCTTCCTCACCCATGTTAATCCATGTTAATACAGTCCCAGACCAAAGTCAGGGCTAGTCAAACTCCTCACAAACTTATGAAGCATGTATAAACGCATAACTTGCATTAGGTGTTTTAAAACACCCAACATAGCTTGAAAAGCCCCGTTAACGTCTTCATGGATTCCCTACTACCCCAGACCCCACATCAGCAACCACTGACCTAGAACCAGCTGGATATCACTTGTGTCGTGATTCTTCCAGGACCAAGCAAAAATAGCTAGTTAAAAATACTGTCTGATGCACTCCAGGGGTGGCGAACCTTTTGGCAATTGAGTGCCAAACTTTATGAAATAAGAGTATACTCGCTCGACTCGCGTGCCAACCCATCGAGTGAGATAGAGGTATCGATTATTTTTGTCTATAAGAGCATAAACAATAATTTTTTAAATGATATTCACAGCTCCGCGTACCGAAATAATTGCTCCGCATGCCACTTTGGGCACGCGTGCCATAGGTTCGCCACCACCGCCCTAGGAAATAAAGTCCAATAAAGTCAAAATTCTGAAGGGCATTCTAGGCTCTTCTTAAACTGGCCGTCATTATCTTTTCAAATCTGTCTTCCAGAACTGTTATGCACACTGAGTCTGAATCAGTAGGTGAGAGGCCTGAGAATCTGTACTTTTAGCAAGCTCCCCAGGAAATCGTTATTGGCAGGCAAGACTGAGAGGCACCGCCATGTGATCATAACTATCCACAGGCATGATAATTCTCATCTCCTAGGCCGGGGGTGGTGAACCTATGGCATGCATGCCCAAAGTGGCACGCGGAGCAATTATTTAGGCACGCGGAATTAATGTTTTTTGTTATAAAAACATCCTATGCCTCTTATAGACATAAAAATAATTGATACCTCTATCTCACTCGATGGGTTGGCACGCGAGTCGAGAAAGTATACTCTTATCTCATAAACTTTGGCACTCAATCGCCAAAAGGTTCGCCACCCCTGTCTAGGTAAACTCACCACTTCCTAGGCACACTACCTACTCTCAGCTTTGTGCTTTGCTCAGGACCGCCCAGCCTGGAATGCATGTCTTGCCTTTCTTCCCAAGCCCAGCTCAAAGGCCTGCTCTGAGAAGCGGTGCCTGCTCGCTCCTGTTCGAACTTGCATGTCCCACTCTCCCCACAGCACTCTATTTACATTCTGCCCTCTATCTATAATAGAAGACAGTCTCCCAGTCTGACCCAGCAGACTGTAAGCTCTCTAAGAAAAAGACTCGTTCTTAGGAACCTTCTTTGCTCTCACCCCTGTTCTTCACACAGGCACTAGCTATAAAAGGTTCTTAACAAGGATTAGCAGGTCTCGTTTGTCATTGGAGGTCAGGAGTCTGTACTAGAAACAGACTTCCTCCCTCACCAACAGGAAAGGGGAAATTAAGAGCAGGGAGAGGGGTCCCTGTAGGAATGAAACAGAGGAAAAAAATGATGGTTCATTTGTCCCTCCAAAATGTGATCCTAGATTAATAACGCACAAATGGTTCTCAGGAACTAGTAGTTCACAGTGATCAAAACTTCCCTGAGCCTACTCTGACATAAAGTTTTAATATTTGCATATGTCATCATGACCGACCACCTCACTCACCCCTGGAATGAAGCAAAGGTCCCCTGAGCCCGACTGCACCTTCCCAGGTCCCAGGAAGCCTCAACCTTTCAAGTCCACTTTTTCCATTTGCGTCTGTTCCCTGGGGGACAGATTTACTGATTACCAGCTAATGTTTATTGAGCACTTACTGAGTCCCAGCTACTGAAGCGTCTATTTATATGCATAATATCTAATCTTTAGAACAGCCCTCTAAGGCATTATTATCACCATTTTCTAGATGAAACAACTCTCAGAGGTTAAATAACTTTCTCACAGTTGCACCTTTAGCAACACCAGAGCTTGAACCCAAATCTGCCTGATTGGAAAGCCCACATTCTTAACTACTTTGTTATTTTTTTAAAAATAAGATCAATTTGGTTTTCAGAGTATGAGTAATGCCATCAAAATATTGGTGGAAGAAGAAAAGGCTCTGGGTCTACGCTGTGGCTTCTGGAAACCACGCTTTCTGAGGCAGCTTTATCCCGGGAGCTCACCCTGCCAAGGACACAAAGCTCACCAGAGAGCTCACCAGAGAGCTCACCGACCACAGGCGCAAGCCTGCCCCGGGGCCACTTCCAACGGAAGACCCTTCAGGCTATGCCCTCAGCCCAGAGAACACTAGATTCAAGGGGACGTGGCACACAGCTGCGGAGAGTATGGATGGCCAATGAGTCATCAGCACAGCCTCTCACAACATTTCACAAAATCAGAAGGGCCAGGGCGATTCATGACATGCCCTGGATTCATTCTGTCATTTGAAGATGGGGAAACTGAGGCCCACAGAAGTTAGATGTTTGCTCAGGTCACACAGCTAATAAACCACTCAGCTGAGGCTCAAATCCATGCTTCTCACTGTGAGTCAGGCTTGTCCTTATATCTTAATTTTTTTTTTAAATCACAAAAGATAAAAGGAGCCTTGTAACAGACAAACTATCAGCTTATGTACATAAAGAAAAAAGTGTTCTCCTGTCTCGCTCCAACACCAGGCTCCTGCCTTCCAGCGACCACCCATGTCAACAGCTAGGTATGTACAAGACATACATCATCACACCATGTCCTAAACTCATACAGATACACAAACACACACATATACATACCCATTCTTTCTGTAACAAAAATGGACACATGCATTTACTCATTCCTGAAACGTATCACTTAACATATGTTGAATATATTCCCAGGTCAACTAAATCTAGTGTTTTCTTATTCAGCAATACATACAGCCAGGAGGCTGTACAATGTATTTGAACACTCTCTTCCAGATGGACAGTCAATTCCTGGTTATGACTCTTAGATGCCAACCTACTGCCATTGTAGTGATGAACTCCACCAGTGGGTGGGAGGAGGTCCTAAAACTGAGTTTTAGGTGGCTCAAAATGAAAATCTGGTTTCCTAAAGATGAGTAGGGGAACACTTGGTTCCATTTTTCTAGCCTAGCACATGGCCAGCCCTTTTTTATTTTTATTTTTTTAAAGATTTATTTTTATTGTTTTTGACAGAGAGATAGAGATCCAGAGACAGAGAGAAGGGGGAGGGCCTAGAACAGTCTCTGTAGTTGCACATTATTGGTTTTTCCACATAGCTTCATTCCTGAAACTATGGGGGCACTCCCCAGTTCAGCATATGGGTCCACATGGGCCAGGGCCAGGATTCGATCCTCGGTCCCCGGGGCTGCAAAGTGAGCACTTAACCCACTGAGCCATCCTGGCTTCCCCCCATGGCCAGCCCTTTAAGTAACTCAGCCTATGAAAATGAGATATTTTGACTGGTTGCTTAAAAATCTGCTTATTAAAGCAGAATGAACCTGGGCAAGCTGATGTTTCCTCATCTGTAAAATAGATAAATAATAGTAGTTACCTTATAGAGTTGTATAATTTGTAATTAAATGAGATAAGACATATAAGGTGCCTCACATTATATTTATTAAAATAGTATTATTGTTGTTATGGAAATTATGGCTGGCATTCATACACAATCAAAAGCGATATGAAGGGTATTATATGAATATTCATGATTTATATGGCTTGACCTATTAGTAACATGTTACCCACCTCTGGAACATTCATCACCCCACATCTATGAAATGGCTGTTCCCACAGGTGAGGGTCAGGGGTTAGTGAAAAAGGAAGGAACAGGGTTGGTCACCCTTAGATGAATGTTAGTTGAAGATTTCAATATCACACTGAAGAGATTATCATCACATGACCATTCAGTGTTTATAACAGGCCTTCCGTGAAATGACAGAAGGGAGCTCTGATGTTTAAGTCTAGAACATTAATGCTATTTCCAGCAAAAGGGAAGTATTTGCAGCTCCATGTTAAGGTTAGAGAATCCAAGTGGGGGGCAGGGGGATGGCTTTGCAGAAAATGCAATTAGAAAAGCAGGTAAGAGCTTGTGTTTCCAGCAATCTGTTTTTAGAAATGCTAAGGGGCCTGGTTTTTTACCCTTCATCTCTGAATATGTTTGTAATTTGTGTGGCCTGCACACTCCAGATTTTGTTTTGAAAGAGGAACTTTATAAATCACTGTATTATTACTATAAATAATTGAACCAAAGACAAGTTTGTGGTTGCACACATGTTCACCACTATGTGAAAAAAACTGCTGTCGGCACTGGGGCCCAATTTCCATCACATCAGTGTTTTTACATTTTAGTGTGCATGTGAATGTTGCATATCTGAGGGAGGAAGTATAAAGAAATTAAAAAAAAAAAGAACACAAAGGAAGGAAGGAAAAAGCGAAGGAAAGAAAAAGGGGACGAAAAAAACAAGGAAGGAAAACAATCTTCCTTTCATTTTCATATCCTTAGTCTTAAGAAAGACTCCCAAGAGTTTCACTGGACAGTACATTTAGAAAACTCATATTCTCTGTTAATGGTATTAAGAGAGAGACAGACAGACAGACAAATAGACAGAGCGTGAGCAACAGACAAAATGTGTGTTTTTCAAAATCCTTCGATTCTAAATCCATTCAATTATAAGTCTAGGTTATTACTTCAAAAGCTAGATACATATTGACTTTCCTAAAATGACGCAAAATATTCAATCCCAGGCCAAGAAAAATCCCAAACCAACCAACAGAAGTCAAGGAAAATTGAATACAGAAGCTTTCAATTTGAATTATTCAGGTCCAAGGAAATTAAGTCTTTCATCTTTTCTCCCTAGTTAACTTTTACAACATTTTAAATACTTTGCCCTAAATATTTCAGAATATAATCCAAAAGTGATCAAATTCCATTTTATGAGCTGAAGAGTACAAATCAATATATCAATTTTATCTAGAATACTCATACTTGTTTTCTTTCATGGATATTGGAAAATACTGACAGTAATGTGTCTACTAAAATGCTTCCAAAGTATTATTGGAAAGGCTTTTTGATATTTTGATTAATTTAACCCTAACATAAATTATCATCCCAACATGCTCTTAAAAAATAAAAGATACTCTCTATGAGTACACTATAAACAATGATACCACTTTAACAATACACACACAGAAAAGTGACAGTAAAAACCAGCTTGTAAATTACTTACAAAAGAAAAAACAAGCGTACATATAACTGACCAAAAAAAAATCTACCAAGAGACATTTGATAAACAGAAACATCACACCAATGGGACAGTCCTTAAATAACTAACTATATCTAATATACAATTGTATAGAATATATATAATAAACGTTTATATACAGAATACAGTCTATGAGTATATACAACTTTTAAAATATCTTTGAATGGGATAAAAACATTTTGGTATACCTAACCCACTATTTAATAGTTTCCCATGGTCCTCCCTCATCCACATAAGTTTTCTTTTGGCACAAAGAGCACCTAAAAGAGTGCAGTCTTTCTTCTTATGTGAATTCAAAGCTACAGAAACACAGTCACGTGAAAGATCCATGGACTAATCTTTAGGAACATAATATGGACTGGAGGTCAGCGGTCTGCATTTTCGCCTCCTCAGGTGCCTGTCAAGAGATCTCTAGTATATCAGCATCTCCACTCTATGCAGAATGAGGGCATCGTTTAGCACAGCAGTTCCCACAAGTGTGGCCCGTGGGTCCCTAGGGGTCCTCAAAATTCTCTCAAGGAAACCCATAAGGTCAAAGCCATTTTCATAATAACACTTAATCACAAGAAGTATAGGTTCCCAGAGGCCACGTGACACATGATGTGGCAACAAACCGAATACAAAAGCCAAGTTAAGAATCTAGCTGTTGGGAAGCCGGGATGGCTCAGTGGGTTGGGCGCTCACTTTGCAGCCCTGGGGACCGAGGATCGAATCCTGGCCCCGGCCCATGCGGACCCATATGCTGAACTGGGGAGTGCCCCCAGTTCGGTTCTCACCGGGGCGAGACCCCGCCCAGTTCCTGCCCTGTGCAGCCCCGCCCATCTGTGGAATGAAACTATGTGGAAAAACCGATGATGTGCAACTATAGAGACTGTTCTGGGCCCTCCCCCTTCTCTCTGTCTCTGTATCTCTCTCTATCAAAAACAATAAAAATAAATCTTAAAAAAAAACGATTTTGATGATTTTTTAGTGTTCAAGAGACTCCACAGTTCAAAAAGTGGATATAACTAGTAATGACCCTTGGATGACCATGTTCAGGTCTTATGCATCTGCTTACAATATAATTAAAAAAAAAAAAAAAAAAAGATAGTAAGAACACAAAGTGTAAAAATCAATTACTGCATTAAAGACAATGCAGTATTTATTTTGCATTATAAGGAAAGGTGGGTAGGTATTGGTGCAAATGGGTTCTGATTATGAGTGGACTTACTTTATACATCCTGTCCCCATTTATTTCTCATTTCAGAGAACTTTTATCTTTTATAAATCCAGAGCCCATGTTCTTCTAAAGCAATTTATGTGGGTTTTATACACATACTAATTAAACTATGCAATATTCTGAGTGCATCAAGAGCTTAGTCCTGGGCTCACCTACGTAGACCATTTGGTTAACTTGGTTGGGTTTCATGGCCATAGTGTTCATGTGCTTCTCCCAGTTGTCTTCCTGATAATGTTTTATTTATCTTGCAAAATCCACTTTGAACAATACCACCTCCAAAAAGCTTTCCTTGCATTCGTCTTTCCCAGAGAAGTTTAAAAATTCCTTCATCTGTCTTACCTCTGGTACATGTCTATGTCAGCATGTGGCACATGCTGTTGAAATTCTTTATTTTCACGGTCTCCCTGAGTAGACCGTGAACTCCTTCAAGGCAGGACCCATATGTTGTCCATCTTTGTGTTCCAGTACCTATCATGGTACCAAAACCTGGCAGACACTTTATAAACCTATACAAACTCTAGTCAGTCATCTTACAGACTCATAAAACAATTACTATTAATAGAATTAAGTAAAATACAAAAGCCCAGACAGAAATCCAACACGAGTGTCTAAGTGATGGTGGACTAGTCTTGCCATGTTTGAGAATAAACAGCTGTCCACTTCAAAGAGAGCCCTCTCCTAAAAACAAACATATCTCCTGGGAAAACATTTAGTTCTTTTCATCTGTCTCAAAGGATACAAATTGCAAATGGTATAGGCATGTATTTCAAATGATAGATTAAACCAAGGTAAGAACTCACAGGCAATAAACAGTACTAAAGTGGAAAACAGTCAATTAGCAGAAAAGGACTGGCAAAGGGGGGAATCTAAAATCTGGAATGCTTATTTGACATCAAAGTGGGTTCGAAAGTCATGCTCTAAAATCAATCAGTCTTTCTTGCCACCTTTTACATGGTATGCACAACAGCAAAGGGCACACATTTTCATTATCAGAGCAAAGAAAGAATTTGTTTGCCTAGAATTAGCTTTGGCAAAGAAATGGGTAAAGTAGGCTGTTCCCATGTTTAGCTGTAAGAATACAGCCATATGGTAGGAGTTCAGATGTTGCCCAGAATCTAATAAGGAAAAGATATCCGCATACATCCAAAAGGAGAAGCCAAAACCTGTAGTACTTGAGTGGAAATTTGAGAGTGGGTAATGCAGGCAATCTAACCTTACAAAAAGCTACAAAGAGGAAAGGTATTCAAGGATAGAAAGCTTGCCCATCCTTAAAACCATCCAGTATAATTGGACATGTATTCTTTTGTTAGACTCTGAAAATAGCAATTTATTTCTCATTCATTAGTCTGATTTCAAACCATCCTTGCTGGATCTCTCAAATATTAGAGACTCCGAGGTCATGTAACAGTCAAACCATCTTTATATCTATTTTCTTTACTCAATTATAATTCAGGTTTCCTCATTAGAGCTAGAGTCTTAGCCCAGGGAGAAAACCCCAATGTGCTACTGAAAGTCACCCCAGGAACTGACTAATCTAATCCCAACCACTTTAGGAAAATGGAGGCTCAGAGAACTCAAATTCCTTGCCTGGGGTCACACAGCCAAGGACTATCAGAAGCAGACAGGGCCTCAGGTCTCTCTTCCTCAAATTCAGTGCTGTTCCCATGACACCAAAGCAAAGAAGTATAGGCGCTCATTTGGAAACGTGCATTAGGCCAAATGGCTAGCCCTGAGCACCATTTCCTCCCTACACAAATAAAAGCAGTGCTTTCCACCCACCACCTCCACTGTGGAAGTGTTCAAGGCATACAGGTTTATTCCCTGAAGCCAACTGCGGGGCCATGGAAGACAGCATCACCGTGAAGCGGTAGTGCTGATTCTAGAAGGAGGTGGTGAGAGGGACCCAAAACACAGGCTCATGGACGGGCTGAAGACTTTCCAGGCCCCTCTCAACACCTTGTTAGAAGCAATCACTTCTCCAGCTTTCTCTCAAAACCACGTTGCACAAGTTCTTACCCCAGCCCTCATTTATTCCGAATTACTTGTGTATCTATCTTATAAAACAGGTAAGGTTTTAAGACCAGGAGGTCTCTACCACTGCTAAGAGCACCTCATCCTATGTGTTTCACATAGTAAGTGCTCAATTACAAAGAGGGCTACACTGAGACATGGTAACCAACTAAGTGTCCACTGGTAGATGAATGGATAAAGAAGTTGTGGTATCTACACAACAGAATATATTCAGCCATAAAAAGAGGAAGGAAGCCCTGTCATTTTTGATAATATGGATGAACTTGAGGGCATTACACCAAGTGAAATAAGACAAAAAAAGACAAATATTGTACGATCTCACTTATACGTGGAATCTAAAAACAAACAAACAAAACAAACTCCTAGGAAAGAGATCCGATTTGTGGTTACCAGAAGCAAGGGAAATGGGGATTGGCTGGGGGGAAGCAACTGGGAATTGGATAAAGGTGGTCGAAAGGTACAAACTTCTTGTTATAAAATAAATAAGGACTAGGAATTAATGTACAACATTACTAATGGTAACACTGCTATATGGTATATTTGAAAGCTGTTAAGAGAGAGACTTATAAAAGTTCTCATTACAAAAAAAAGGTGTGTTTTATTTGGTACCTATATGAGATGATAGATGTTAACTAAACGTATCGTGGTAATCATTGTACAGTACAGGTAAGTCAAATCATTATGTTGGACACCTTAAACATACAGTGCTATGTATCAGGTACAACTCAATAAAGCTGGAAGAAAAAGTCAGCAACATGAACGCGTCACATTCAGTAGCTGCGTGCTCCCCTTTCATACCGCTCCTCCTTGCATTCACACCAGACACACATGCCTTCTCTAAACCTGTCCACTCTTGGAAGTCCCAGAGAAGGGTTCCCTGGTGCTCCACACCCCTCCTCCGCCCTAACGCAATGACCCTTCTCATCTGGGGTGGAACTAACACAGAGCCATGGCCGAGGAAGCCCCAACCCCACATTCACAGGATTCAGACACATCTCTGAACAGCCTGCATTAGATGCACTTGTTTCCCAGGGATGAGTTATATGCATTCAGCTGCATTTCATAATTTTGCCCCAAGTCCCCAGCCCATAAGTTAAAACATACAAACTGTGTTTATGACCATACTTCTGTCTCTTCACAGAATCTAACACAACACTGCCCTCACCCACTGAATACTTAAGAAGCAAATGCTTTTGAAAAGCCCATGTACTCTTTGCCTAGACTGCCTGCCCTTCACGTCTTTCTCAGTCTGGAAAACTGTCCAGGCATCCTCCCACACTTTGTGAATCCATGTCACCTCCACCAGGAAGCCTCCCCTGGACAGCCCTCAGCCTCCTCTTAGACAAGCTTCATCCTCCTCAGGATTAATCACTCCCTGCGGTACCTATCTACCTGGTACATAATTCTGCTTCAGTACTGGTAACACTGTATTTTAATTATCTCTTTACACATCCATCCCTCGGACTATAACAGGAGCTCCTTCAGAGTAGTAACTTTGTTTTATTTATTGTGTATCCTTTCCCCCTAGGACAGTACTTGGCATGTAGTCAGGGATACAATAAATGTTTTCTGAATCAGAGAGCAATGTTGTTCCCATTCAGACTGGGAGCACCCAGGAACTCACTGAGGTGGCAGACACGTGGAACATGTGTTCCCTGGAATAAACCAACCCGGGCTACACGGCCATGCGACAGGGTCCTTTTGGCTGCGGCAGCCAGCTCCCAGGTTTGAAGCCTCAGCACGCTGATGAAACAGGAAGTGATTAGCTGCTGATTCTGACTTACTGAGCCTTTGCAGCCAACGCAATGATACTTAACCCCCAGACGTGTTCACCTGACCTTTTTGATGTCCCTGTGAGTCTGAATGCTTAGTAAGAGGGTAGGTAAATGGATTTAAGCAACCAGACCAGAAGGCTCTCTAGTGACACCAGGGTTCCGACAGTGTAAAGAAGGGAAACCTGCCTACAATGTTCTCAGAAACTCCATCTCAGCCAACTGTGCTTCAAGTGGTTTTCCTCTAGTTCTTGTAGCAATCTGTTACAATGGCTCCTACACTTGGGGCTGGCTGCTTTGCTATCTCTCTGGTCCCTCAAACTAGAAAGCTTACATTCGCCTCTCTGCCTCTCTCTCTCTCTCTCTCTCTCTCTCTCTCTCTCTCTCTCTCTCTCTCTCTTAGCCCCCACAACCAAGTGAAAACGTCATGTCATTGACCAATACAACTGAAATAACTTCAACTAAGGCTTCTCTCCACTGTACCAATAGGCTCAAATCCCACGTTTGTCATCTCTTGCCTGGACTATGACAAGGGCCCAGTGGGTTTCCCGAGCTCCTGGCCATCCCTATCTGTACCTCAAGCCCAACAAAATCTCAAGCCGTCACCAGAGCCCTGATGGCCTCACCAGAGGTGGTCCGCAGTCACTCCCTCCGATCTCTTACCACACAAGCACCTTGACATGCCCAGAGGGAGACCTGCACGGCTTCCGCTCCCCCTCCTTGGAACGCCCCACTCTTGTTCTCTACCTGACAAACTCCTATACATCCTTCACCACCCAGCCTTTAGTGCACTGAAGAACCTTCACCCCAGAGAAAAGATAAGCACATGGCATCGCTTAGTACCCCAGGCTGACGTGCTCTCTGTGGCTGGCCCCTACTCGAATGTGGACAACTTCCAGTCCATGAGTTGTCGGCCGAGCACAATCTGGTTGTTGAATTTGTGGGACTCTGATCATTTACGCTTTCATGTGAACGTGTGGGGCGTCTCTGACTGCATTGTAAGTGCTTCCGGCCCTCACACCTTCTAGCCCAGCACCCTGCACCCCTGGGTCACCTAATGTGACGTGCTAGTGAGGACCAGAATGTGAAAGCTCCAGGATTGCACCTGTGGTTCTCAGCCCTGATGTGCATCACAGTCGGCTGGGAAGCTTGTGAAAAATGCAAATGCCCTAGCACTACCCCTGCTGATTCTGACTCAGAGGACCACAGAAAGTTCTAGCCATCTGCCTTTTCCCACCCGGTCCCTCACCCCTGCCAGTTAAACGTGCTGCTCCCCAAACATGAGAACCACTCCTCCACACCTCATGGGCTTGACAAGCTCTGGCCCTGGGCTTGCACCTCCAGCTCCCTCCTCCCAGCGTTAGAGGTCACACGTAAAGTCAGAGGGGGTCCCCAAAGAAGAGAGAAGTCTCAGGAACCGGCTCCCTGTCTCGGGGCCGTGGAGAGGTGACTGTATCTAGAGAGCACACAGACTGCTTATCTGCTCTCTGTGAAATGCCAGCGAGTTTGAAAGGCACTTTGTCCAGTGAGAAGTGTGGAGAAATATTCATCCTGTCCGTGACAGAGATGAAGTGCTTCTTTCAAAAGCAGCGGTGGCCGCCCGCCAGGTTTCAGGAGTCCAAGTCTTCCACGCCCGAGCCAGCAGTTATTAATTAGTTTTATTAGTGGCAGGTCTTTAATGCAAAATGACAGAAGGAGAGAGTGACTATCCCCGTCACTACTAAAATACAAATTGTCCGGATTTAGGTGGTGTTGTTCCGCAACATGTGCCGGCGGCCCGCCAGGCCCGGGTGCGGACGGGAGAAGGCGGCCAGATGCCTTTCTGCAGAGTTCCCGACTATGAATGGCCTGACAGAGAGACGCGGACACTTACCTCAGGGAGCTCTCTAGGGCGACATCCACCCATTTCAATGATCAGGGAGAGGAGGCTCCAAGGGGAGGCTGGGAAGATCACAGGGGAAAACCAAGAGCAGGGGGAGAGGACATGGTGGGGACGGGAAGGGGCCTTGGCCACCCACGCCGGCCGGGCGGCCTCTGCAAGGAACCAGCGCTGCCGGAGCCCAGTGCAGGGCTGCTTTGCTGAGAATCCGTCTTACACTGTCAACCTGTTTTATGTGACCATTAATCACATTTGTATTTATAAGTGCTAAGACAGGAGAATCAAATCTCATGCTTCAAAACATGTGTTTATCACCACGGGCACAAAAAGGAAGGGGGGAAAAGGTGTTCAAGCCTGCACCGTTGGGGGGCGCTGCTGTTTATCTGGTGGCTTCCCGGGGAGCCCCCTGGGGGCTCTGGAGAACACTGTGAGGGAGACAGCACTGCCCCCTGCTTCGTCTTGTCAATGCTTCTGCTTCTTTCTGTGCTGGAATGTCAAGGCAGCCCCGCCACATGCTCTGCCTCAGCGCTCACCTCCCAGCCCTGACCTCCTCGTCTCAAAGCCAAACAGACCTTGTCCCTCTGCCCCACATGAGGGAGGACCCTGACAGGCTCTGGGCTGTGCGACACCTTTCTGCCTCTGTTGTGCATTCCCTGTGGTCTCCCCACAACTACCCTATAACTCAACCCCAAGCTGCCAATGCTTGCCATAGGTTTCTGCACCCCACCCACCTTAGCAGCCTTCCTCTAGATGAGACCAAAGATGGCGAACTTCCTCTGTCAAGGGCCAGATCGTAAATAGGTTAGCTTTTGCAGGCCCTACTGTCTCTGCAGCAACTACTTAACTCTGCCCTTGTGGTTGGAAGCAAGCATAGACAATATGAAAACAATTGGGGTGTGGCTGTGTTCCAATAAAACCTCCATTCCCCAAACAGGCAGTGGGCAGGCAGGCTTGACCCGAGGGTTGTGGTTTGCTGGCTTTGTCATGCTAGAATGGCAGTGCCCACCCAGTCCAGGAGCCCAGGTCCAATGAGTTCTGCAAAACCAAATGGAATATTTCAAAAATTGTGACTGTAAGGATGCATATGCTTTTATCACACTCACACAGGCTAACCCAAATCTCTTTGCCGGAACCATACCAGCCACTTGTTTTGATAGTAATGACTTTGCATTGTCTGATGTAACAAAAATTGGAAAATGATCGACAATAAATACAGTTGGATCATCAAAATCTTTTAAAACATGAAGATCTGTGATGGGGAGAGGGCAGGTAACCGAAGTGACCCTACTGTTTAGAAGCACACAGGGCATCATGTCAATAGCATCTCGTGCCACATGTTTCTCTAGGAGATTCTCTCGAGTAGTGCAAACACTTTTGATGAAGTAGGATGTCATCTCCTACCACATGAGGAGCACAAGTCAGTGTGACAGAGCCTTACCACCGTTATCAATAGTAAGAGCTAATATTTGGAGTCCTCACTAAGAAAGAAAATATTTTACAAGCCCATCAGAATCAAAGGCACAACCAACCCACTTCCAGATTTTCTAGAACAAAATGAAAAAAAAAAAAGAAAAATACACAGCATTGGAAAAAGAGTAAAGAGAAAAATATAGTTGGTTCTCTTGATGACTTCCTGGGTAACAAGTGGCAATTCGCTGAGTCTAAATACCACATCCTTTTTTTTAGATTTCTTTTATTGTTTGAGAGAAGGTAAGAGAGAGAGAGACAGAGAGAAGGGGGAGGGACCAGAGCAGTCTCCATAGTTGTACATCAGTAGTTGTGACATAGTTTCATTCCCATGGGGTCCTCCCACATGGGAGGTGAGAACCTTCACCGCAGGGATCAGAGTTTACCAGTTACGCCATGATTCAGTATATGGGTTTGCATGGGCCAGGGCTGGGATTCGATCCTCGGACTTTGCAGTTACAAAGCAAGCACTCAATCTATTGAGCTAACCCAGCATCCCCTAAATACCACAGCTTAATCTGTGACTCCACAGTGTTATGTTAACACAGTACTTCAATGTTTCTTTAATGAATTTTATATCCATGCTTGATGTTGTAGAAGATACAGAAATGAATATGAGATGATCTTGTGCCTTCCTAGGCTTAGTGGTCTAATAATGAAACATGTGGAAGGATGAAGAGATAAATAATGCACAGCCTCTCTATGCAGGCACTGGATTTGCAGGTTCCCACTAGCATCCATGAACCCTTATCTTAGAAAGGGGATCTTCTCCAGCCTGCTTAGGTGGCTTCTCCAGCTCATAGCAGATCTGTAATAGATGACTTAAAGGATGGGGAAAGGAGAAGTTAGATGAAGCTAGCACAATGACAATGCACCAGTGAGAAGGGAGAGGTACTGCCCAAAAGGGTCTCAGACACTTAACGTAAAATTGATATTTGTAATTATTCCAGCATTACTCATAAGAAAAACATTGCAAACAATGTAAACATTCATTGGTAGGGATAAATAAACTAATGTATATCTATACTATGTGAAATGTTGTGATTCTCAATAAAAAATAAATTACATTTCTATCTACTGACTTGATATTAAGTCTGTGATACAATCTGAAGTTTCACTGTTCCTCACCCCAAAAGCCTGGTGAGGCAAATGCTCACTCATGTCAATAAAATTATTTCCTCCATCAATTGACCCAGAAAACAAAATCATGTCATGCTTTAAGAACATCAATGCGCTCAACCTACGATTAGGAGGCACGTACAAAATCAGCTGGGACTCCCCACTTTACAAAGGGTGTTTTCCCACTAACAAAGGGACTCCAATACTGAATGTTCCCCAAACCGAATGTTTTACAGGGTGCAAGCAAAGCATGATGTCACCTGGCCCACCTTTAAATATCAGAAGATACTTTTACTAAAAAAAAAGAAAAGCCATGAAAGATAGGTTACACTGAGGATTCAAGGAAGCGCCTGTACCTACACTGCCCATTGCGTGTGTTATAGAATGCTGGCATATACGTGTGTGTGTGTGTGGGTGGGACTACAATTTTATACATAATTTGTGGACTAGCCTAAATACTTCCATTTTTATATATGAATCCTATTTTCCCACTTGCTTCCTTTAAAAAAAAAAAAAAAAAAGCAAACACCTGACTGGTCTTCAATGGCTCAGAACAGTGTAGTTTTGAGATCTTCAGCCCTTCGGCTGAGAAGTTAATTGTCTATCCACAAAGACTAAATGCATCCAAAGGTATCTGGTATGTTTTAGGGTTTCATTTGGGAAGCGGTGTTGTGCAGTGGAAAGAACCATCTTTAGAGTGGGAGAGACCTGTATTGAAATGCTGGCTCCACCGCTGTGGCTTTGGGCTAAGCTCTGAACCTCATCCAAAAATAGTAGCACCAGCAGCATTTCCCTCACACAAGCATCATGCAGCACAGAAACCCTATACATGGGGCCTGTGGTACGACTCGGCACAGAGCACATACTCAGCACGGGTTAGCTACATTATTATTTCACAAATTGGTATTTCTTGAAGGAGAGCACATCTTTATTGCCATCTCTCTTACTGCAGCAAAATAATAATAATAATTACAATAATAATAATAATAATAATAATAATACAGATCAGTTGTGACTAAGGGCACACCTAACAGTTGAGAGTAAAAAATGGAATGGGCACTCAAAGCCTTGCTACTGTATTTCTTAGGCTGTGTCCAAATCCTTTTAGTCAAAACTAGTGCTTTGTAGACGAACACACTGTCAGCTTTTAAAATATTCATCTTCCCTTCTCTATCCTTCCTTCCACTGGAATTGAGACAGTGTCTGCTTACCTGGCCTCTCTCTTGCCAAACAATAAAAACAGTAAAGTGGCATGCGGGCAGACATTATACATGCATAACCCAAGGACGCACCACGGTAACCCCAAGTACAACTCTGTCCATCATGGCACCTTCAGCAACACTCACAGTGCCAATGGGTTTGCGCATGAGTTCTGCTTCCCATGTTTGGTAGTCTTGCCCCTGTTCTGAAAACCTGGTGGCAACAGGAGTACTTCAAAGTCAGGTCTGCCGAGTGCTATAAGGTCTGAATGCCAAAAACGATTGCCATTCAAGCTTCACTACTCTCAGAACAGACTGCCTAGAATGAAGATTATAGCTGCGGCCCAGGCTCTGTGTACCTCTTGTTTAATGGTGCACAAGGTACTTAGGGTGATAGCCAAGGGATATATGCCTCTTGGGGGGCAGGGGCAGCTCTCCACAGAGCATGTGATGTACAAACAGAGGTCTTGTCAGCACGTGTCGTCCTTAACCAACATGCTGCTCTCTAAGTAAGTGCTAACCTGAAGTTTTAGCAATTGTGATTTATTGGGGAGGGTGGTGTGAATGATGTGAAGGCCTTGACCACTGGCCTTTAATTCCTCTCATTTAGACATGCTGCTCTTCACCATAAAACAGCCATTCTGTAAATTAATGTGTTTTATTTTAAAAGTGACATGTTGTTGCTGGCTTGTGTTTAAAGGCCAATTACTCTGGATTGCCAGTTTCCCAGCCAGGCTACAAGAGATCCAGCCCTTTGAATTGGAGGAAGAAATCTAAACAGGCTGCAAGAGAAGACAAAATTCACTGTCCCTAACCTGAGGTCCACAGGTATGCTACTCACCACCAAAAGACATATAAAATAATGGGAACCATGCTCAGTAACAGGGGCCTGTGCCCAGCCCCACCTACTTGGAAGCACCCCAAATACAGGTGCCTGCCACGGCCCAAGGTGGCTCTTTACTTCCCTGAGACCCGATCAGGCAGTGAGTCTTTTCCTGGCTTAGCTGTCAACACAATTTAGGGAATGAATGAATGATTGATGCACGCGGCTGCCAGTTCACAGTTCACATGCAAACCCACCATGCTCCCCACCCAGAGCATGTGATTTGGAGAGCAGAGACTAATCCGCCTCCCAGCTCTGTGACTGTGGCTATCACAGAGCTCCAGCAAGCCCCTTCAAATCTCAAAGTACATCTCTTCTAATCTGTAAAAGACAGCTAACACCTGCCTCACAGGGCTGCTGTGAGGTCAGACAAGGTAGCCATGGCAGTGACTGGCAAATGAAACAGTGTTCGCAAATATCAGTTGTCGCTATTATTATCATCTTAGAAATCCTTGTCATTGAGGCCTTCCACAACTCTCTATTACCAAGAAAGTAACAACCAGACCCCAGCCCAGAGATCAAGACCTACCTTTTCCATATTCTCTCTCCTACACTGTATCTTCCTCTCTTCTTGCATGAACCATTGGTTCTAACCACATACTTTTATTAATCCTTGAACACATTACACCAACTCCCATCCCTTATATTTCTGTTCATATCATCCTGAAATAATCCTATCATCATCTAGCTCTGCCTATCTAAATTCGATCCATTCACAGACCAATAATATATTTTTAGAACCTAATACGTGCTCCACAGGAAGGCACAGGACACAGGCTGGCCACGGAGGGTAATATACCCTTTCCCAGTAACAGTTAATGGTGCTGGGTGGGCTCACATGACACAGCCTGAACCAATAAACATGTTTTTGAGGACACAGGGGAGAGAAAGCTGTACTTTTTCCCCTTGGATCCCTTGCTACTTAAAAATAGATAAATGCCAATTCAGAAACTCCTTTGATGCTTTGCTGTTTGTTTGTTTGTTTGTTTTTTGACAGAAAGAGAAACAGACAGAGAGAAGGGGAGGGCCCAGAGCACCCCAGTTCAGCATATGGGTCCACACGGGCCGGGGCCGGGATTCAATCCTCAGTCTCAGGGGCTGCAAAGCGAGCGCCTAACCCACTGAGCCATCCCAGCTTCCCCTCCTTTGATGCTCTTGATTGTGTCCTTAAACTTTTTAGTTATATGAGCCTATTAATTCCCATTTTTTGTTAGTTTGGGTTTGGTTTGTCTCATTTGAACCCCAAAGAATTCTGACCAATACCAATATTATTAGCAGTTCCATTTGCATGTGAAGAAACAGTATGTTAATTGCTTTTCGTATATGACAACTTTTAATTTTCCACCTTTATAGACCTGTTGAGACAGAGAGATTCAATAATTTTCCCAAGGTCACACAGGTAGTGACCGTGCCAACTGTCAAGACTCCCAGCCTAACGCTCCATTTCTACCATATGCCACCTGGGAACACTAACCTTAGTGGGTACCTCTGGGCACGTGTAGGAAGGGTGGCTGGTCTTACAATGGCTCTTGTTTTCAAAAACTGACTTAGCTGGAAGGGGCTCCTATAGCCCTGAAGAGTGTGCTTTTATAAACCACAGCTCTCAAAGCCCTTCACTCATCCCTACAGCAAGGCCAAGACTCATAATGGCCAGTGGGAAGTGCACTCATGTCCAGTGTGAATCAATGAGCGCACTCATGAAATTACTTCAGGTTCTAGAGCAGAAGGTACACCGAATGGCTTCCGGAGACATGTGACCCTGTGCCCAAGTTCCCAGAGAAGAAAAAGAAGGCATACATTGGGGGTAGAGGGGATAGGAGCAAACCAACACATATTTCTTATATTGACTGAAATGTGTAATCATTTCTCACTTAGACCACACTGTTGGAGAAGGCAATAGTCTACATAAGTGATGTCAAACATAACAGAACCTCACTATTTTTTCATTGTATGTTTGCATGAAGCATTGGGCATTTCAATGTTGTCAAAAGGGGTTCCTAAACATTAGTTCATCATGACCTAAGTAAGGCGTGGAGGTTATTAGGATGTATAGAATATTTGTTTAAAGCACAGGTAGAGCCACGCTGCCTGGGTTTTTATCCCAATTATACAATTTTCCTGCTATTGTGACTTTGGACAAGTTAAAAAACCTCTCTCTAAGCTACATTTCTCTACATCTGTAACACAGGGATAACAGCAAGACTATTCTCATTAAAGTACTGTGAGAATTAAATAAGATCACACAAGTAAAATGCTTAGCACTATGCCAATCACAAAATGTTAGCTCTTTCTTTGTTGTTATAAATAACAATATTAATTTTAATGTTATTTTCATGTCATCAATTATTATTTCTGGTAAGACAGTGATTTCTTTAGACTCCACACAGGTATATAGGGGGGTGATACCATCCCTAAATGGCCCCAGGCTGTTTTATAAAAAAAAATTTTCTGCTTCCTATAGTTCTTTTGACTCTGTAAGATTCCAGGCTGTGAGCTATTACAGCTGTCAGCCTAGATGTTATTTACATTCTGCTGCAATTTACAATATAGCCAATCTTTTGAGAAATACACATTAGACAAGATTCATACCATTAAGCTTTGCAGTAACTCTCTCGGCCACTAGAGGTCTACCCTTTATTCATGGGTTCATGCTCCGTTGGGTTTCCAGAGGTCTGCTGGTCTACCCAGAGCTCCATGTTTTAACAAACCAAACCACATTAGAAAATGCCATGGATTTCTTTAACTTGGTATTCAGAGCTCTCCACAGCAGAGTTCACATCTACAATTCTAAACTCATATTCCACTATTTGGCATATACAAACCATCACTCCCAAACAAATGCTTATTCTCATTGTTTCCCAAACAGTCCTTGGGCTTCTTCATCTCTGTGTCTTTACACACATTATTTGCCCCCACTAAGCAAATGGCACCCTGTACACACACACACACACACACACACACACACACACACACACACGAGCGCGCACACTCCCCAATGGTCTTTCCAAAATTCTTTTCATCCTTCAAAGACAGGTCAGGGTACACCTCCCATAAAACACTGTCTGCATTTCAGCTCACTAGTGATCCAGCCCCTCCCTTGAGCTCACTGAACCTTAGGTCTACGCCAGTCACTAGCCAATGAGTCCCTTTCCTATTTGTGACACCCCTCACGTTATTACTTTGTACCTTTAACTCAGAACATACTGATGCTTTGCCTTTCCAACTAGACTGTGATCTCCAGAAACCACACATGTCTCTCTATGCCATCAGAGTGTCCAAGAACAATAACAGGAAGGCATGGCCTTTTATTGAGCACCTATTATGTCCCAAGCCCATCGCTGGTCATTCCATAATATGGACCAACTATACTATCAGATGAATATATCTCTCCCCTTTGTAGAAATATAGTCTTAAGGATGTAAAATGACTTGACCAAGGCCTCACTGCAAGTAAACCAAAAGCCAGAATTCAACACCAGATCTGGCACCAATGTCCATGTATTTTTGCCCCTTTGAAGTGATATGTATTTAACATCGAATGTGGTACCTCCTCAATAAATATTTAGGGGGTTGCTTAAATAGCTGAGAATCAGCATGTGCTGAATATCTGCAATATTAGACTCTTAACCAACCAGTAGCATGTATCACCAGTCCCCAGACTCTGCAGTCTCTGTGTGATAACTCAGGGAGCCCAGCAATCAATCCAAAAAACCGGGGTTCCTTCTCCCACTAAAACAGGTCTGAAGGCACTAGGCCTGGCCCCCTGCACATTACACAATGCAAGGATCTAAAGATCTTCTCAGAGGAAACTGGGGAGCTGCGAGTCCCAGAGCAGTTACACAAGCAGCACACAGGCAATCATCAAAGAGTACATGAGGCGCGCACACACAATTTCCCTGCTAGTAGCTCTATAACTCTGGTGGTGCTCCGATTCAGTTAGCCATAATATTATGAAATATGTCACAAACAACTGGATTGCATTTGAAACAGCATAAATTAACCAATTACACATGTACACACAGCATCTGCTAACCTAATAATTAAGATATTCAAAAAGTCACCTAATAGCACCAAAATCAGGGTAATGGGATAATTGTTACATAGCTTAAAAGAATTTAAAGGCACGTAATCCAGTCACCCATGTGGTGCACCAAGCAGAACGTAGCTTTCTCGTGGTCTCTCTGAGCACGGTGTTTGGATTAGCACGACGTGAAAAGCAGCAACTGCTGTTATGTAACTAAACCCTGCATATACAGTTGTCAGTCTGGGTAAATTTAACTCTGCAGGTTTAAGGCAGAGCTTTGCTTGCCAGAGCAGAACTCAGGAAACAACAACAATTTAAAGACACATTGCCCCGTGACCACAGGCGGCAAGCTGGTGAGGGGGCTGTCCAGACAGCGAGGCGGAGGAGGCCAGCACGGCCCCGCTGCGCCATTCCAGGGCATTCGCCCCCCTCAATAGCCGGCTTGAAAACAATGAGTACTGACAAGAGCATGGTTGTTCAATTACAAAGCTGCCTGCATGTCCCCTCTCCCCACATGGCAAAGCAGGCACGCAGGGGGGCCTCATGTAGTTCAGAGGGAAAGGCGCTGAAACCCAGCATCAGGGCGAGGCTTTAAGAACAGGCTGCCTTGCAGTGAGAATAAAGTGGGTCCCCAGGTGAGGGCTCCACCATTCCCACGGTGTGGCAAAACCTGCCAAGATAGGCACTGAGGCTGATTCCAGGCCGGTCCCCGCATTGCCGGGCATGTGGCTCAGGAGGGGCCCCATCACCTCCCTGTGCCTCAGGTTTGCCAACTGCAAAATAAGGGGCATGGGTTAACTCTCCAAGTGGCCCTTCCAATTCTCTCCTTTCTCCCTCCCGGTTTTATCGGCGGATCTCTATTCATTTTGGACAAGGACTAACTCCGCAGGGACTCTCTCATTCTATGCCAGGTGAGGTAAGAGAAGGGTATTCACTGGGACCTGTCAAGATGTCAAAACATATCAATCCACTGGACCGTGCTTCCAATCCTCTTCACTCCCCAGCAGAACTCATTATGAGGCGGGTTTGTCCTGGAGCCCATCCAAAAAGGCTTGGCGAACTCAGTCTCGACAAGGAGGTTCCCACCTCTCAGGTGTTCTCCCCACACTTACCTCTCAACCTGACGGTGAGGGGTGAGCCCAGGGAAGAGCCCATCACCACAACTGAAGGCAGGACACCCCCAGTGAGTTCAAGGGCGGCTGAGAGCTGAGCTGGTTTGCTCCTTGTTGGTTTTGGGTGGTGCGAGGGACGTATTTTACGAGGATAGAGTAGACTGGATAGGATACTGAAAAACACAGCGCTGAGCAGAGTTTCATTCTGTTTTGCCTGCAATGGGGCCAGACTGCAAGGCTAATAAGGCATTCACGTCAGGCACAGAATTTCAAGGGTGCTAAAAAAAACTCAGTAATCAAGATAAATAATATTTTAATGCAATTCTTTTAAAGCCAATGCCAATGCAGCGATGAGCAAAATCTGAAAATTTTAAATAGAGAGAGCAGCAGTCTAGTAATGACCACACAGCCAGATTCTTTTAAGAGGTCTGTTTTGCATGAAATGAACCATCATAACATCTTTTTATTGTGTGTGTGTTTTTTTTCTTGAGAGAAGGTGAGAAAGAGAGAGAGGGAGACAGAGAAGGAGAGAGAGCCTAGAGCAGTCTCCATAGTTGTATATCATTACCGTAGATGTGACATGGTTTCCTTCCACACAAGCAGATGTGGGGCCTCTCGCATGGGAGGGGAGAACCTTTGCCACTGGTCCATCTCAGTGGTTACCAGTTGCACCGCAGTTCAGCATATGGGTTTGCATGGGCCAGGGTCAGGAATGGAACCCTGGACCTCGTGATTGCAAGGCAAACACTCAACCACTGAGCTATCCTGGCATCCCCATAACATCTTTTGATCACACTTTAAATTTAGGTCTAGGCAAATAACCAGGGGAAGTTAGTGTGATGACTTACCCACGTTCTCCTCTTTATATCCACATCCCCATGTGCTAAATACTCTGATCATGCTATTTGGGAATGAGCAATAGATCTGTGGAATGATGCCAGTGGGGTATGCCAACAAGAAGGTATCTGGCTTCTATTTGCTGAGACCAGACTGTGCAGAAATTCTCAGGGATGATTCCAGGAAAATTGGACTAATAACTATTTTAAAGAATGATCACTCTTTAAAATAGTTATTAGTCCAGTACTGATAAAGCTTTGGCCTGCCTTCATTCTATTTTCCTGTAAAGAGAAAGGATGAGTTTATATGCTGCTATGTGTTCGTTTTCTGTAAGCACGGCTCTGCTAACGCTGCCCCTTGCTCAGAAACCTGCTATGGCTCCTGAATGGCTGCAGACTTCAATTCGAACTCCAAAGCCAAGAAAGCGAGCACCTTCCTCTCTATGCCAATGCTTACGATTCCGTCTCATTCCCTTTCCCCCACCTCAGCTTCCCAGTCATCCTGCCTTTGCAAGGCTGTTCCCACTGGAAACAGAAAGTCCCTTCTCTCACCTGCTCTGATCTATGTCTCCTTCTCTAGATCTTTTACTCATTCTCCCAGTCTCCATTCTACAACAAAGCCTTAGAGCTCTTTTGGGTGCTAAGTTATAGGACAGATTAATGTTAGGAAGGAAGAGCTCTGGGTAGCTTCTGGATTTCAATCTAACCCCAAATGAACCAAATGTTTAATTTACTGAAAATACCTCACCGCCAAAGTATACTGATTGCCCCTTCTCCACCCTCATGAGCAGCAGCCCTTGTGGAAGGACAGAAAAAGAAAACATTAGAGAAAAAAAAATAAAGGAGCTCCTTTTCCTGACTGACTCCCCCAGGAACAAAGTAGGTATTCAATTTAAAAAAAAATTAACAAATGCATCCAACTTCTAGTAAAGACAAAGCATGGAAAAGCGGTCTACCTAGTGGCCCCAGATACAGACACAAGATGGGTATCTTCTGGAGCCTGAAGAACACACACAGCAACACATGCCACTGTTGGCCCAAGCAGGGGAGGACAGAAAAATTCTGCTTTCCCTCCTGAGACATAAGCAGAGGCCTTCCCAGGCCCGTGCCGCCCGCCCACAGTGATTTGTTTCCCCAGCGAAGCGCCCGGTGCTCAAAGCCTGATTTCCCCGAGCAGAGCAATTCAACACCGTCTTAGTCACACAGACAGAAGGGGAAAGTATATTCCAAGCAAACTACTGGACTGAGGTCGAGTTTATCAAACCAATTACAACGAGATGTTCTGGGAAGGGGGGTGGGGGGGGATGTAATCATATATGACAGGGATTATCCAAACTGCTTACACAGTAAATCGGGAAACTGATAACAGGCTGACAACAGCGTCTATACCTACCTGACTGAGGAATTTCAGGCTCAAATTCCCCGGACTTGTAAAACAGAAGTAACAACACAGAATGGGTTGTGCAGCCCTACTGGGCACCCGGGGGAGCCTCTGCTGTGAAGGGTGGGACCCCTCTGAGAGGCTCATGTCTCCAAGACCTTGTTTTGCAGGAGGCCATTGCTCCTTACACCGTTCAAAAGCGTCTTAATGGGGCCTGACCTTGGACACCACAGAAATCCAGGATGAAGTCTGGGGAATCTTCGGGGAGCAGAAAGAGACAGACAAAAGTCAGAGTGGCACATTGTGGTGAGGACTGCAGACTATCAGAGCGCCACCAGCAGCAGAGTCGGGGCGGGGGGGGGGGGGGGGGGGGGGGGGGGGGGGGGGGGGGCGACGAGCATCACTGCACAGTTTCGGCCCTGAACTGACTTTCTGAGGGATGGCCTAGAAAGCCATGTAGGGCTTCTGGAAGTACGGAAATGCCACACACGCTGAGAAGGTCTCTCTCCTTTTCGGACCCTGCCCCTCAGGCATTTTGAGGGCCATCCAGGGCCCGCAAGGCGGGCAGAATGGGGGTGACTTTGTATCCTACATAAAATAGCCATAAATTAACTTTGGGGAACACAGAGTCATGGCAGGATCCGTGGGGCCCACAGCAAAAGCCAACGAACGGCAGGAGATAGATAATGAATCACTGACAGACAGGACACCAAAATAGAGGCCCTAAATAAAGCAGATGACCTGGAAAAGGAAATAAAGACCTGCATTTTAAAGGAGGGGGCTCGTATGCCTCTGTGCATCACTGGGTTTTGTTTTCTATTCACACTGGGGTGACTTGAAACACCCTCACAAGTTTGGCTGACTCAGGGCACAGGCTTAAACTTTATCAACTACTGCGACGGCCGTGATTTGCATCAAGTTCAATGCTGTCCTTTTGGCAGTTGTTGCACTTAATTGAGTGAAAAAAGCTGTCAGTCGAAAGCCCCAATCCCAAGGTAAATTCACTCTGAACTAACCATCTGCTAGGGCTTCTCTCAGGGTACTTAACACTTACCATCCAGAGGACTGAATTCACTTCCTCATAATTAGTTCATTCCTGAATTAAACTGACGGTCTCAGGGAAAAAAAAAAAAAAATATGCAAAATATGTTTTGAAACCAGAAGGCAAAAGCTGACTTGTTTTAACAAAAGCAAGAGACTACATATTTTTTCACAGTGATAGAGCAGCACAATAAATGAGTTTTCTAAATTAGGCTTCACAACAATTATTATCTTCTACGCCATCCTCATAATTTACATTTGGGTTTTTGTTTAGAAAGTTGAGGCATTTCTTAGAGGCACCACACAGAAAGCCAAAAGATGGGTAAACTATTGTTTTCAGACCCAGTTGCCCAAGCAAGGTTAGACCAGATTAACCAATCTTATTAAATGTGTCAATGTCAAAGTCTCTGTGAATTTGTTGGCATGTCCATGAACCTGCTGCTTATTCAAAATAAAGGGAAAGAATGAATAGGCAGTTTCTCATATACTACAGTAGCCATGGTGGTTGGAAAGGCTGGTTAGGGGAGGTAGATAAAACAGTCCACAAAGAGAGAAATCTGGAACCAGGCCTCCAAAGCAATGCAATCATGCTGCAAGCAAAGAGAAGGGAAGAAATGAACCAGGGGCAGGAGGGATTCTGAAGGCTTCTCTGTAAACATGATTTCATTCCCTACTAGTAATTGGGTGATTTGCCTCTAGTCAGATTCAGCCCTATGGGGACTTAACTGCACAAGGTTTCTCTCAAATACTGCACAATAACTTAATTTTTTCAAGAAAATATTTCTGAATTAACTAAAGTGTTTAGTAATTCCTTCTATTGTTCTTCAGAAGTGTGACACCACTTGGTTATCATTACATTTCTGATGAGACAGAGAGACAGAAAGTAATGAACCACTGTCTCACAGGGCCTCCTCCAGCCATGGGCCAGGAAAGATTAATGTAACTCAAAATAGAATGAGACCAACTAATTTTTGCCTGAATATCCATATTAGAAATTTCAGCACCCACTTTTGTAGGGATGTGATGTGAGAGGTAAGCTAAAGGAAGACAGGCAGAAACAGAGTAAGAGCCATTAGTTTCTCATAACATCCCAGGCTAAACAGAACCTAAAAGATTACTGTATCGTATGTGATACTTCTCAAACTTGCCTGATTTTAATGGCTACCTGGAGCATTTCAGAAAAACATATGGTTTTTAGGCTTTTCTTCTAGAGGTTTCAGTTTAGTAGGTCTGGGCTGGGCCTCAACAATTTATTCTTTTACACAAACTTACCAGAGGCCTAAACTTAGGATAAAACACAAAGGCCAGAAGCAAAGAAAACATGTTAGAGCCAGAAAAATAAATTAAAAAACAACATCAACAAAAGTTAAAGCCAGAAGAGTAATGACCTCATGATTCAACAATGGCCTATGGCTGGAGCAGGGGATAGAGGAAGAAGCTGGGGTGCTACCACCCTCATAGGGATGGGAGATGTGATCTTGTATCTTTGCTAGGCCAGAACCTAGAGGTGAGATCCTGATTAAAACAGAGATCTAGCAAAAGCTGTCTCCTTCATAAAGAAACATGAGAAAAACTCTATCCCTTGTTCAGGGATGTGAAAAAGAAACCTACCATCTACATAGAATTGCAGGTTGGAGAAAAACAGTCTCCTATAAGAAGCTGAAATCCTAATCCTATGTAAATTTTTTTGCAGGTTGCTTGAGATTTTGCCAGTTGCTAGACTGCTGATTAATGGAGAGTCTACTGTATAATACTGAATGTCTACTGAAACTTAAAAATTACGGTCATATATGGAAAAGATCCACTATACATAAGATACAAATAACAAAAATTAGCACTGTAAGAACTTGACAGAATATTGTGGAAGGTTCTATAAAATAAGTAGCTCTAACATTACTAAAGAGATTGAAAAAATAGGATAAGTAATGCAGTAACAGAACACTAGCAAAAACATAGGCAAATTGAAAAAAAGGACAAATATTAGTCCTTTAAAATTAAAAACTCAAAGTATGTGAGACAAAAGACTGTGTCTGGTATGTTTCCATTCCTACAAAATTCAGTAAGAGGCAAAACTAAGCTTTGATGATGGAAGTCAGAAAATCATTTAGCTTAGGGAAGGTCTTGCCTTGGAGGGGACGCCAGGGGAGCAGGCCATGTTCTGGATCTTCATCTGGGTGTTGGGTACACAATGTGCTCACATGTAAAGCTATCATTACTTCACTGCATGTATTTTAAAACACCATTTCAAAAGTTCAATGGGCACTTCAGATAGTAAATTAGTGAAGATTAGTGAACTCAAAGAAAGAACCAAGGAAACTGCACGGAATGCTGAACAATGAGAAACTGATAAAAGATCTGACATAGAAGAAAAAGATCTCTCATAGATCTAAAAGGAGGTTCAGAAAGAGAGCCTGAGAAAAGAGACAGTGTTTGAGAATTTTCCAGAATGAAAAGAAAGCATGAGTTATCAGAACAGAGAAGCATACCACATCCTGAGCAGCATGAATAAATAAATCCATGCCTAAACATATCATAACGACCCCGTAGAACACCAAAGAAAGAGAAAATCTTACAAGCAACCAGGAAGACAAATTACCTATAAAGAACAGCGATTTAACTGACAGCAAACTTATCTCTGCACAATCTGTGCCTCCTCTTGGTCAAAGGCCATCCCAGGTCCTGTTGACAATGTGGAGAATGAGTTCTGCTTGAAATGACTGCAGAGAGAAATTTTTTTTTACAAAGGCTTTCCATGTTAAATGCACCCTTCGTTCATTTCTTCAACAGGTTTTAAAAAAATACTTCCTCACCAGTAATCTGTGCCAGACTGGTCAAGAAACACCTATGCTCTCAAAGAGCCTAAAACTCTAGATTCAAGTGCGTTCTAAGTGCTGTCTGTGATGGCTAAGTACAGGTGCTCTAGAAGGCAAAAGGTGACATCTAACCCAGAGGAGAGAAGTCAGGAAAAGCTTCTAGGAAAAGCTTCTAGGAAAAGCAAATCCGAACTGGGATCTGTCAGATAAATGGGAGTAGCAAATGAGGACTGTAAACTTCGTAAGAGAAGGGGCGTGTCTGTCTCTGCACTATGGAATCCCTAGAATCCAGAACAGCACTGGGTATGAAGGAGGTGCTCTATAAATGCTTACTGACTGACTGACTGACTGAACGAATGAATGTATGACTAGATCAATGGAGTGGCTGGAACACAGGTATAAGCAAAAGCATGTGGAGGAGAGGAAGCATAGCATATTTGAGCACCAAAGTTCAAAGAGAACAGAGTATGTCTATGTGCAAGGAATGATGGTGTGGTGGGGAGAACAGGTGGAAAAGGAGGCTGGAAAGCTAAACAGTGGTCAGTTGAGGCTCTGTTAAAGTGTTTGCATTTTATTCTAAGAATGCTAGCAATTCAATGACGGGCTTAAGCAAGGAAGAGATATATTAGATTTGTATTTGAAAAAATCACTTGGGTCCTAATGTCAATGTCAAAGAACTTAGCACTGTTCTCTAAGGAGAAAGAATACTTCCTCACCAGTAATATGATGAGCCACTTTCACATTTCCACCCAAAAGAGCTTGACAGAGAGGAAGGGAGGAAGGGGGGGGGGGAGTGAGAGGTAGGTGAAGAGACAGAGAAAGACAGAGAGAGGCAAGAGCAAGAGACTGTATGTGAGCATGCCTAAGAAATAAACATAGAATCCAGGCTACCCAACTCCTGCAGTGGATATGTTTTCCAATCAGCCCCGAGGCTTATGGCAAAGACAAAATAGGAAAGGAATATATCCCCAGCTCCAGATGAACATTCTGTTCGGCTTTTCAATCTAAAAACTTCAGTGTGCTGGTCAGCACCATTGCTGTTCTCATGTTGTCTACCCTGCACTGGTCCAAATCCTCCCCCAAAATATCCATGTGTCACATGTGGGCCCAGGCAAAAGGTTACTTTTATAAAGTCTGAGTTTTCCCCCTTCTTGCAAAAGTAGTAAACCAGAGACGGGTTCATGGTAATGATCATGACTTTCCCCATGCCAACAGCTTCCAGAAAGGGGCAGCAAGCCCATCAGAGGCTGGCTGAATAAAGCCACACCCCAGCCAATGCCTAATTCAGCCACTTCTCTGTTGGCAGCTCCTGTAAGGGCTGCAAAGCACTGGAGGAGCTGGGGAGGCTCTGAGGCTGCGTCAGCCTGGTGTGCTTGGGCCCAGCCATGTGGTAGCTCCGCATCCGTAATGTTCATAGTCTACAGCACACACATCTTCCAAGCCACAATCACAGGTGCCCTCAACAACCAGTTAACATGACTTGTCAGAACAGCACGCAGGAATTCTTCCAACAAGATTGGAGTTTCACTTTGTCTAGTCAGCCAGGACAGTGAAGAAGAGCGTTCAATCTCAAGGACTTCTCTGGCACCATCATTTTAAGCCTAGGAAGGGCAACAGGAAACCTAAGAAATGAAAGGAAAACCTGCAAACGGAAGGATGAAGAAGCTGCCACAGGAACAGCCAGAGGGCAAGAGAAAGTAAAAAAAAAAAGAAAAAAGAAAAAAAGGCGGTCGCTGGGAGTGGCTGTGGTCAGCTGACTTGGCTGCATACAGCACAACTCCAAGGACCTCCACTCACCTAAATGGCAACCTTTGCCTCCTCAAACGAGTATAAGCAGAGATGGAAAGGGAGCCCAGGGCATAGGGCTGTTATGCAGACTCACTGGTCCTGGTACGAGGTCCTATACTCTAACCAGCTCTTCTAGGCCTCAGTCTTCTCATCTGCAACATGGGGGTCCTAATTCTTGCCTCGTGGGAAGTAGAGAGAATTTTGAGGATGGAGCTCAGTTATGTCCAGTGCCCAAGCATAGTTAAGTGATCAATAAGTAGGGGCTCACAACTATGAGGACGTCTTATCAAATCAAGTATTAAACTCTAGGGTAACTGCTCTTTCAGACTCATTGAAGATACAGATAACATTTTTGTTCATCTTTGGGCAGTCCCTATGGCAGTGCCTGGCAAGCACCAGAACTGAACTCATGGCTATGTCAGGAGGAAGCCAGGGAGGGAGGAAAGAAGAGTTCCAGAAACTGTTGTTTAGTTCTCTATCTTTGGCCCTCAAGCAATATTGTCAGGCACTACTGTGAATACTAACATATTCACAAATATTATTTGTTGTATAGAAAGTATTGACTCATCGACTATGTTGTCTATAAGACAAAGTTGAGTGCCTGCTGTATGCAAAACCCTGTGATGGAATCACTGGGAAACACAAAGGTCACTCTACTGCACCCATCCTCAAGGATCTCACAATCTACTTAGACTCATACATCCATCAGCCTAGTACAGACCAACTGTGATAATACTGTAATACAGGTTCAAGTCAGATAAGCCAGTGTGCTTCCCTTCCCGGCCCACAACCCAACAAGCAGACGGGATACTTCTTTCCTAACTGGTGGCAGAGAAGGATAAAGATGTGATCACACCTGGAGGCAGCTTGCGCATCATCAGGAAGGCCTGGCAGCACTCAGGCCAGGCAGCCTGCCCCGCCCACAGCTACCGCCTCTCAGGCTCAACACAAGGCAGGCTCTGAGGGTTACTGAAAAATGGCCTGGCTTATCTTTCTCTACAAGAACCTTACAGGGGGAGTTGACCAAGGCAAAGCTTTCCCAGGACCTAAAAGGCAGGGTGTGATGCTCTAAACATCACTTCTACCACTCGGAGTAGTTAACAGTCTAACATCTAAATTCCAAAAGATAGTACTGATGTTGCTTATAATTAGCATGCTAAAGAAAACTGAGTCAAGCTCCTGGCTTTCATAGGCCTAGCCCTATTATGCAGTTGGAAAAATATGTGTGTGTGTGTGTGTGTGTATGTGTGTGTGCAAAAATATGTGTGTGTATATATACGCATGTATATACATATGCACACACACACACAGTATTTGTGGGTCCAACCTTTCTGAAATTTAGAATAGAACATGGCTACAAAACACATCTACCAGATGAAGATGAGAAAGGCAAGTGGAGTAGCCTTTCTCCTTCATCGTGACACACTAGTGAAGGATGGGTTCCAGGAAACTGAATGGACCTGGGGGGAGCTAAAGATGGAAACACATTGCAGATTAACCACATTTCCAGAACTAAACTCTAAACTGGAGCATCATTTGAGGAGCATGCAGAGTACTGAGTTGCTGTCCTCTGTTAGCTAGGAGATTACCAAATGAAAATGCACATCCCCATCTTCACTCAAAATAGAAAAAGAACACCAAATATCAAAATCACTAGAGTTGTCGAGCCTAGAGCATCTCTTCCAAGAACTCAATTGCCCAAAAACTTAACTCAGCCCTCTTCTCAATCTATTTACCTTTTCTTCCCAATTATACTTAGTGGCCTTTGTGATTCATAGCTAAAAGCAAAGCATGACTTTCTCTCCAAGTATTTCCTTCTCTGGATTTGTTGTTGCTTATAATAAATCTGATGACTTCCAGAGGAAAATGCTGAAAGTGACATTACTAAGTCAGAGTAATCTCAGTGTCCTTAACTCTTGCTTCCAAGTAATGCATCACCAAATGTGTAAAACAAATATAAAACAATAAGCAAGCTGTCATTAGGAAAGCTTTTGAGTCAAGTTCCCCAAGGGGAAAACCTCACATTTATATTAAGTATATATGACAGAAAAAGATCTTTACATAGGGCTTTCATATGTCCGGATAGTTACTACATAGATGTTTAACCACATTTTCAATGACCCAGCCAGCTCAGTCCAATGAATAGGAAGGTTTTAAGTGGTTTAAACACAAACTCTAGCCTGTTCTACAAGGGAAGGCCTGAGAGAAAGACATTGGATTTCTCTGAGAGAGACGTTATATTTCCCCATATGGAGTACATTACAGTGAGAGCAACTGCTCCACAGGACAGAAAAGGAAAAACAGGAGTCCATTGACTGATGAATGGATAAGTAAAATGTGTTATAGTCATACAATAAAATATTATTCAGCAATAAAAATGACTGAAGCACTGATACTTGCTACAACATAGATAACCCCCCAAAACATTATATTAGGCTAAGTGAAAGAAATCACACACAAATGACCACATATTTTATGATTTCATTTAAATGAAATGTCTAGAAAAGGAAAATTGATAGAGATAGGAAGTAGATTAATGAATTTCTTAGACTCGGAATAGAAAGGAGTAGTAATAGCAACGGGGAATAAGGAATCCTTTTGGGGTGACAGAAATGTTCTACAACTGAACTGTAATGGTGGTTACACAACTTTATAATTTTACTAAAAATCACTGTACTGTACACATAACAAAGAATTTTATGATGTGTAAATTATCCTCCATTTTGTAAAATGTAGAAAGAATAAGAAAAGTGTTGTATTCTTTGCTGGATCCTTAAAAAATTGGGTCTCAGTCATGAGGTCAGACAATGTTAGACCTGGCAGGAACTTGTTGCTCAGTGCATCCCTGAGCTACACCTGGAGCTCACCTGGAAAAAGTTAGGCCAGGGCGGGAGGAGGGTGAAAGCCAGTTCCTCAAAGTCATTTACATAATTAGTGGTTGAGTTGGGATCAGACTAGGCCTCTTGGTTACCATATTTGCCCAGTGCTCACTTCAGTTTATCTTCATTATTTTCCTTCATGCAAACATCCAGGGCACTAACCACACAGATAATAAAATATATTTACAACACATAGGCCTGAGCCACAAATCAATGTTTTTGGAGTATATACCACACTAAATAACCCATGATTTAGTTATTTTCTACTCTCATTAGTGCTTGTATGTTTCACAAGCACACGTCTTCCTAGCTTCTCAGTATTTGTTTGTGCATTGAAATCTATGGCTGTGTATAATCTTTAGAACAAGCTTGTCCAACCCACGGCCCATAGGCCACATGTGGCCCAGGACAGCTTTGAAGGAGGCCCAGCACAAATGCATAAACTTTCTTAAAACATTGAGATTTCTTGGCTTTCTTTTCTTTTTTAGCTCATCAACTATTCTTAGTGTATTTTATGTATGGCCCAAAACAATTCTTCCAATGTGACCCAGGGAAGCTAAAAGATTGGACACCCTTCCATGGGTCTCCAAACTGCGGCCCGCGAGGCCCTCTCATCCGGCCCATGGAGACCTTTTTATCTGAATGAAATATTAAAAATAATTAAAAACAACACTTATGTTTTGATTCTTTTTTATTTGGACCTCGAGTGTGTAGTAGGCCCCCAAACTGCTGTTTGATAGTTAATGCGGCCCGCAGGCTGAAAAGTTTGGAGACCCCTTTTAGACTGAAGATTCTTTCCTTACCCTAAATATTCAGAGATGCATTTTTTAAGAGGTTGAATCAACTCTAAAAACCTGACTGCTTCAGTACAACCAACAGCAAATATCCTAATTCAGACATAGCCACAGGGGCTTATCTTTCTAATAGAAATGTAAAATAGATCTTTATTTGCCACAAAATTAAAATGTGATCCAATTATGCAGAAGAATATGAAGGAACTTGTTGAATTACAGGGGGAAAAAAAGTCACTTGCACTAATTTAAAACAATGATTCCATAGCCTTAATTACCATGGGCTTTCCTACTATAGCTTTCAAACAGTGCTGGAAAATGAGACACAGCCATGTCTAAGATACAACATATATATAAAAAAAAAACAGAACTTCATTTAAACAAACAAATGAGAAAGTTAAGAATTTTAAACAACTTTTTGGAAATAAATTGACCACCCTGGAAATTATTAGTAAATTTAAAGCATTGACCAATGCCAGGGACTATATGTATGTGTCTCTCTACAGCTCATATATTAAAGCCCTAGTCCCCAAAATAATATTAGGAAGCAAGGTCTTGGGAGGTAATTAGATTTAGATGAAGTCACAAGGGTGGGGTCCCCATGATAAGATTAGCGCTCTTGTAAGAAGACAGACCAGAACTTCCTCTCACCACCATGTGAGGATACAGGAAAAAAGAGGACCCTCTCCAAACCAGGGAGAGGGCTCTCACCAAGAACCAAATCTGCCACCAGCTGGTCTGGACTTCCCAACCTCCAGAACTACAGAGGAAATAAATGTGCAGTTTAAGTCACTCACCCAATCTATGGTATTTTGTTATTGCATCCTGAACTAAGACAACCAAATACCTTACTTTGCAGTTACGGAGATGTCTGTACAATTCATTAAAGTGATCCACGTTAAGTGGTTATACAATATCCCTTCCTTAGGAACTTGATCAGGGGTTATTTATGTGCATTAAAGTACATGAGAAAATATTTAGCCTTCCTAAATCTGCATTTTGCAAGGGGCTATTCTTGCAGTGACTTACTTATACATTTATAGCCTATCTCCCAATGCTTTCGCCTTGGCATAAAGTAAAAATTAAAATAGAATTGCATATTTAGCTCAACTTCCCTGTCAGAGAACCAGTCCTTAACTTTCTAAAATGTATGACTTTAGCCTCAAAACGATGCCTATCTCCAAACTGCTTCCCTTTGCAGTTGTTTGTATTCACTGGGGCCAGTTGGACTGGTGTTCCCAGGATACTGGCAGTTCCCCAAGAGGCAGGAGTCTCCTTAAAGCACAGGGGACAATAGGCATTTAATGGGTGGGGGGTGGGGGTGGGGGGGTGGCAGAGCTTCACTGATGGGTGTGTGGAAGCTCAGAATTTAAAAACACCAATGACCTCATACTTCAAAAGGCTCCAAACTGCCTCTAGGGATCAAACTTGTCCAGCCAGTCCTTCTTTCTCTAACAAAGCCCAACACTCTTCTCCCATTCCACCTGAATGACCCAGGTAATTCCTAAAGTGGGAAGAAAAGTTCCCAAACTGAAGTCAGTCCTTGTGCAGTGAGGCCTGTCTAAACACTAAACCAGAAAATCTTTGGGTAAGGATAAAAGATTCTGTTTTAAATCACAGAAGTTAGCCCCAAATCTATAACAGTAGAAAATAACCTT
>PVKE010000967.1:0-66896 GCA_004027555.1 Craseonycteris thonglongyai | reverse complement strand
GAAATTGCCACCATGTGCTTACACTGGCAGCACTGTACAAACAACTCGGTAAGGTTTCATAACATTGGTGTATCAGTGTCTCACAGCTCTGTTTGTGTCACTGTGTGGCGGTATCTTGCTGAGTGGCATTCATTATTGTCGTTGCATGTTTTTGTGTGCCGTCACAAGAATGTTGGAGCTTGAGTTTGCCAAGACCTTTTGGAGAGACAAGATGATGTTTTGGGGCATGTTATCACTGGTGACGAAATATGGATGTACCAATGACCCTGAAACAAAGTGTCAAAGTGCACATGGAAGTCAGCCAATTCTCCACAGCCAAAAAAGTTCCATCAGTCAAAATCAAGAGTCAAACTGGATATTGCTACCGGTAATCTTTTTTGATATCAATGGGATTGTTCATTATGAATTTGTACCAACTGGACAAATAGTCAACCAAACTGACAATTTGAAAGTGCTGAAAAGACTGCATGAAGAAGTTAGACAAAAACGACCCGAACTTTTTAACAACTCATAGCTCTTGTATCACGACAATGTACCAGCTCACACAGCACTGTCTGTGAGGGAGTTTTTAGCCAGTAAACAAATAACTGTATTGGAACACCCTCCCTATTTGCCTGACCTGGTCTCCAATGACTTTTTCCTTTACCTGAAGATAAAGAAAATATTGAAAGGAAGACATTTTGATGACATTCAGGACATCAAGGGTAATCCAATGTCTCTGATGGCCATTCCAGAAAAAGAGTTCCATAATTGCTTTGAAGGATGGACTAGGCGCTGGCATCGGTGCATAGCTTCCTAAGGGCAGTACTTTGAAGGGGACCATAGTGATATTCAGCAGCGAGGTACGTGGCACTTTTTCTAGGATGAGTTCATGAACCTAACTGTCAGCCCACATGTGTGAGGTAGGTGAAAGCTATGGAAACATTCTTATTTAAAAAAAAAAATACATACAAATGGAATAAAATGAACTTATAGAAAGCTTGAGCAATAAAGAAGAAAAACTGCATCACCTAAAGCCAACTAGGCTTACAGTCGTAAACATCTTCTCTGACCCATTTCTATTCAGGGAACTTCTAGATCCTTAAAGTTTTGCAAGTTGACACAGGGCCCTTTAAAACATAACCCAACCTATGCTTCTTCACAGAGAGCCGAAACTCTCCTCCTGCCTCTCTGCACAGAAAGGCCATGACCCTCAGCTTTCACTGGCTCTTGGGCTGGTGGCCAAAGTGAGAGAAGTCAAGCTGGAGAGCTCCCCAAGGTGGTTCTCAGGTAACCAGTTGGTTAGATTTCATCTTGTGTGGGGTTAGCTTTGCCTCGCTAGGCAAAGGAGGCCCTTGGCCTGCGTTTAGAATGATTTCTGTTTTGGTGTCTCCAGGGCTCAATTCTAAACAGCCCAAATAAAGGCTCTGCTGTCCTGAAGGGCACCTTTCAAAGGAAACAAAAATAGGACGCTCGATTAACAAAAGGGGACTGTTTGGCCACCAACGTCCTGAACGGGGTCTGACCGTAGAACTGGAAGGGCTTTCTGCAAAGTGAAAAAGACGGAGAAGAAAACAGTAGCAAGAAAAGAATCATCGCAGGCTCACCCTCTACAAGCCTTCCTTCCCTCTCAGAAGTGCCAACGGATAAAACATAAACCCCTTTGAAGAAAACTGCAGCCGGAGCCCGGCTTTCAGGTTTTAGAAGATGCTGGCATCTGAAGGCCTCCCCACTCTCAGATCACACACACGCAGAACAGTTCCTGGTATGGGCCCGTTTCCCGCCATACCATAAAAAACAGGCTTTCATCTTAATCCACGTACCACACCGTGGGCGAAGACCTCTAATTTCACAGCACCGAGATAACACACGTAATTCATATGACGTATTAGTGGAAGATCTATAGGGAAAGCATTTAGTCAGAGCTCACTGAAAACAAGGAGCTTGGCTATGGCCTCAGAAGGCAAAGGGATGGCCCTTCCAACAGGCAACGCTCCCTCCTGGCACCTTCACTAGAGTTAAAGATAAGTTCAGCCTATCAGTATCCACGTTGTCTTTAAGTCAACAGGTCTCCCGATGATACAACCCTGCTGTCGTCCCTCTGTGAGCTGCAACATTATCAACTTCTTTCCAGGACCTCCAGAGGCCCCGGCATATGTGAAAGCCCCTTGAAAACAGCAAGTGCCATAAACACAGGCCAGCAATCCCATTATAATCCAAATCAACAACATTATCTGCCACGCCAGCAAACACTGGTGCATTTCTTTTGCTCTTAAAAAAAAAAAAAAGAAAAACAAAGAAAATCCGGGGTTAGACCCATCCTTTGAAGATCTGACACCCTTTCTCAAGACCCTCTTTCAACTTCCTCTCCCATGAAGACTTTCTCTCAGGGCAATGTGGAGACCACTCCTATTCATTCCATTTCTCCCAACCTTAAGGTCCTGCCAAGTGTGAAGCAGATTCCCTTTAGAGACAGGATAAATCAATGCTAGGCTGTGTAGAAAGCTTTAAAAAATGGGCAACTTTTCAATCATCAATTAGACATGTTGAGAAGGAGACCATCATCAAAGCAGATACAACTCAAAATGTAAGCAGAAGCAGCAAAGGGTATCAGAACCCTACTCTGGATTTAAAGATGTTGGTTTTTTATGCCTTTAGGAAATGCATGTGTCCAGGTCGAACGCCAGTTTCCTGAGATACTTTTCTCTGTCACTACACCAGTCTATCACCTTTACTTTCTCTGCCACACCCACTTGGATCCTAGGCTTACTTTTTCCTGATATCACTTCAAAATCCACAAACATGACCTGGTATAAAAATTTCACCCTCCAATTCCCTGTCAAAAGTGCTGCTCCATGATGTCTCCAGCCTAGCTGTCACTCCGGGACTCCAGGCTCTTGTTAAAGTATGTTTTGTCCCTAGTTCCACAGGCAACACATTAACATGTCCTTTGCCAGACCCAAATTTCCAACTGTCCATCAAATACCCCATATCTCCATCTCCCCACCCAAAATGGAATCCATGCTCTCTCCATTCTTCACATCCTACACCAAACTGTTCCAGCCAGTGATTCCACCCAACTCTGGGACTGACAGCTGTCATTACCTCTGTCCTGCACCTCCAATTCTACCTCCTGGGACATTCTACCTCAGAACCTACCTCTTCACCCATCCAAGTCCCAACCTGCAGTATATGCCCCCCACCCACCCCGCTGGATTATTTCCAAGATCTTTGCCCTTTATCTACACTGTCAATTCTCTACTGCAACTTCAACACACTTATTAATAAAAATCCTACCCCCCCCCCCACACACACAAATCAGGTATTTTTCACTTGCTCACAAGTTTGCTATAGGAAAAATTTGCCAAAATACTGAGCCTGGCCCCTGCTTATTTTCTCCAACCTCACCTCCTAACCTCACCAGCATACCCCACACACCTCACTCACATTACCTGCATGTGCTGTGAAGTCTCACCTATGTAACTGTGTAACTTGGCCTGGATGCCCTCTCACTTTTGGCCCTCCAGGCAAATCTCTTCCCATTTTTCCAAAAACTACGCAAGTGTACCCACCTCAAGGGGTATTCCATGACTCCTCTTGAAGTGTTTTCTCCCTCTTCTGAGCACTATATATTTTGTAAGTATCTCTAATATAGCACTCTTCACATATTTTGAAATGACAAGTTAATGTGTCTTTCCTACCTATCAATTCCCTTAATTCAACTTTGTACCTTTATTGATCAACATGAGACCTGGCACATAGTAAGTGCTCAATAAATACATGATGGATCAATGAAAGGAGACAATATATAGCATCGCCTGTAAACATCTGAAGCTTTCAAAGAATATTAGATTTTCTTGCTTCATTCCAATTTTCCCACAGCTAGCTCATCTTTCATATATTGATTATAAACACTCCATCACTAGCATCCCAAGGGCATTCACTAAATGCCCAAGAAAGAGACAGAGATATGAGACAGAAGATGCAAGACAATCCACAATGCTGCCCTGAAGGAGCTGAGACCAATGAGAAGATACACACAGCTGAAGCAGCAAAATGTCGATTCAATAAGGACTATAAGTAAAGAGCAATAAAACCAGAGTGGGTTTGCTACTAAGAAAATAATAATGAAAAAGACCAATTAATAAAGGAATATTGTCAAACACCACGGTAATTTTCATTTTAAGTTTAATAGACACAATATGATATTGATATTTTTCATTGAGGGTTGCAATAAAACTCCACTAAATATATTCTTAATCCAAACGCCAAGGCATTGATGCTGTGTATCCTCCCCTCAAATGCTCATGAAGTTTAAAATCAACATTGTTGATTTGCGATAAAGAGGAGTTCATAGCTGTCTATGAAGCAAATTTGCTTTTAATACTTTGATCATCAGAGCAAACACTGTATATGTGAAAGTTAAACACCTTCTGAAAGACACAAAATCTCAATCCTTGGCCAAGGTCTTTCTGAGGTTCTAAATTGCAACATAGTGGTGTTGGCGACACTGCAGAAGCAAAATCCTGGAATGAGAGCAAGTACGTGATGGAGATGATCAGGAAAAGCCTTTCTGATGGCCGCTGTGGGGAGTCCTGCAGGCAGCAATCCAGACTGGAGATGAACCAGGTGAGTCTTCAGGATCTCCCTGGAGATACCATCCTAATGGCTGGAAACTCAGAATTTCTGCCAAATGACCCCCTGATGCCAGGCCCCTCCTCAGGGGCTGCAGGGATAAAGTCACTGGCAGCAAGCCAAACTGTAACACATTCCCGGACTTTTAATTTATACATCCCACGGGGAGCAGCCCCACCTGATGCTGCCTTCTCAGCTCCTGCTTCTGCTCTTAGGGCTAGCTTATGACTTCGGGCAGAAAAATATGCCTCTATGTTTCTGTTGTGGAAGAAGTTGTTGGCCAACGTCCTCCCTTGGGAGACAAATGACAAAATAAAATGACTATAGCTCCTAGGCCCTTAATGCTTCTTCCCAAACTTAAGAAATATCAATTAATAAAAGTTCTCATGGTAATGAGGAGGAAGAGGTTGAAACAAATACACAAAGCCTTGTTTTCAAACCCTGACCCTGATGCTGTTATTGACTTGGCCTGCCACAACCGATACCTGGCCTCAAGCAGACTAGCCAACTTGTTAAAAGGCAACACAAGGCAATACACAGGTATGTGTGTGTATGTGTGTGCATGCATACATACACATTTACACTGAAATGTATAAAAATTCATATTTTCACTAAACACTGACTTATTTTCATTCACTGGCTTCAATATTATAGGACTGGGAATTCTCAGCTAGAGTCTGTTTCTTAAAGACCAGCTACTCCAAATCTGTATGTCTTTGTATCACCCACACTATCACAATACAAATTAGGCAAAATAGATGCCTAATGGAGTAATTCACTTTACAATGGCACTATTATTACAGCATTACTCTATTTTCATGACTACTGCATTTTAGAATCAGCTTCCAAAGTGTTTGAGTGAAGAAATAAAACAACCCAATCACAGTGCCAATTAGTTCCATCAAAGTCATGTAGGATATCAAAACGAAAGCATTTTCACAGCATCCCAGCAAGATAGGATTCAACTCTTGTTTCACTTCTTCTAGCTTGTTATACTTCTACCCTTACTATACTTTGACCTATCCTAGACTATTTACAAGCTAAAATCAATAAAAGACTCTTCACAAGTTTAATTGATTCTCTAAGAAAGGATATTATAATCCATCCACACATCCTCACCTTGGGCTAACGTTATTTTTCTGGTTTACCCAATACCACTGTGTACCAATAACTACTCTTTCTCACGCTGCGCTCTCATCAGCTCAAACACTGTAACAGCAGAGCAATTTCAAGCAGGTTGTGAGTCTCTGAGAGTATTACTTGCAAAGTGCATGTAAATTATTAGATTGCATTACAAGTGAAAGGCTCAGCAGCGGGCCACCATAGTGGAGCATTAATGTAGAACAAGTTGAATGGAACCCTTGCAGACAAGCTTCTCCAACGTGATGTTTTTGGCAGTGAGAAGAAAGTGAGTAAAAGGGTAGGGAGGGCAAGGAATGATGGGCTGCTGCAAAATAAGGTGAGAGAGAGAATGAACACAGTGGGAAGGAGGGAGCTCCCCAGTCTTGAGGACTGGAGGGGGCAGCCAGGAGGTACTATAGGAACAGTGGGGCAGGACAGAAAGCAGCCAGACATGGCGCCTCCTCTGGCTCAGCTCAAGGTATGGGGTGTAATCTCAGGGAAGCCCAACAAGTGGTGGATGGGGTTAAACTGAAGTGATTTGGGGGAAGCCGGGATGGCTCAGTGGGTTGAGCGCTCACTTTGCAGTGCCAAGAACCGAGGATCAAATCCCGGCCCCGGCCTGTGTGGACCCATGTGCTGAACTGGGGAGTTCCCCCAGTTCAGTTCTCTCTCTGTCTCTGTATCTCTCTCTCTCTCTCTCTCGCTGTGTCTGTCAAAACAATAAAAATTAAAAAAAAAAAAAAATTTAAACTGAAGGGATTTATCCTCACTTGCCAGGAGCCCGCCAGTAGTAGCTGAGCTGAGGGGCTGGGGCAGGATCCAGTCCAGGAAAGGAAACTGGCAGTAAAAGGAAAGTCTTCAGGATTCAGAGGCCCTGTAACTCCTGCCCATTTCACAGAGCAACCAATCAGAAACCAAGGAAGAATGCTCCAAGCAAAGGGAGCTGAGGGCAGAGGGGAGAGGTAGCTAGAGGGCCCTGCTGTTCCTATATGTGCTTCATCATCATGACTGTCACTGGAGCCACACTTGGTGTGTGCCAGATATCCTGCCAGGGGGTGTGACATGCACACTCCAATGATCCCCTCATCCACCTTGGGCAGCCAGTACCATCATCATCTTGTTTTCATGTGATGAAGAAACAGACTGAGTCAATAAGGAACTTACCTAAGGTCACACAGCTCACCCACAGTACACCTGGGCCACTGGCCTAGGTCTGTCTCACTCACAGCAGGCTTGTAACAACCACGTATGCTGTCTCCCAGCACAGTCTGAGTTGCTCAAGACTGGAGCAGACTTAAACCTTCCATTGAGAGGAAGCTTGGTGGATCCAAAAGAAACTGAAGTGAGACAAACAAGTGTGGCTGTGTCCAAACCCAAGGCGCAGTTGGAAGAAGCAGCAAGAAGCAGCTGTGTTTGCAGCATTGGGAAGTGCGGAGTGGAGTCTGCTGAGAAAACCAGCAGCTCTGTCAAGGAGTATGGAAGAGGTGACCTGCAGCTGGTGAGAACCTACCTTTGGCAGGGCGCTGTGCAGAACTGAAAGAATAATGCCTCATGCTGGTCATCTGGGGCAAACCAAACTCCTCCCCAGGAAATAACACTATAAGACCGTGTACAGGAACCTGGCAATGCTGCCTAAAGGAGCAAGGCCCACAGCACTGGCTGTTGGAAGAGACTGGGCCATGGCAACTGTGAGAGGCAGAGGGGGCATCCTCTCTGGGGCTAAAATGATGGTAGGATTTCATAAGCAAAGAGAGATGGGGATGTATGATGGGACGCTGGGTGGGGAAGGAGTGGGGGAGGGGAGGAGGGGAAAGGCAAAGACACACAGAAGGAACAGGGGTGAAAAAGGCCAAGATCAAGACACCCATAGAGAAGCATCAGAAGGGTGAGGTCAAAGGTAACGGCTACCCTGAGAAACACCACCAGTAAAACGTAAGATCCAGAAAGGCAGGGCTTAGACCTCTCCTGTTCACTTTATCCCCAGAGCATACAGCACACAGTGCCTGGCACATAGAAGGTACTCAGCAAGGATTGCTGAATGAAAGAATGCCACCCTGGTGCTTTTACAGCGAATCAAGTCCAAGCAAAAGGGGATCCCTGAATTTACATTCTGAGCCAGTCTAGGCAGAAGGATGCCTAAATGTACATGTAATAGGATATTATAGGACGCCAGGATGGCTCAGCAGGTTAAGCACTCGTCATGCAGCCCCGGGGTCTGAGGATCGAATCCCGGCCCTGGCCCATGTGGACCCACGTGCTGAACTGGGGTGTGCCCCCAGTTCAGTTCTCACCAGGGCGTGATTCCCTATGTGGGAGGCCCATGGCCAGTTCCTGCCCTGTAGAGCCCTGTGCTCACCTTTGGAATGAAACTATGTGAAAAGATAATGACATGCAACTATGGAGACTGTTTTGGGCCCTCCCATTTCTCTCTGTCAAAAACAATAAAAATAAATCTTTTTAAGAAATATGATATTAATAAGCATGTGTTAAAAGTGGCATAAAGATAGTGTATGATTACAAATAATAAGCATTTACATTATTTTTACTCCCCTACCTCCTCCCTGAAATTATAATAAGTAACACCTGCAGTTCAACATCAGTTACTGTGGAAACCCTCCCTCCCTCCCACTGCTAGGACTTCATGCTTAGGATAGGGTTTGTCAAGCCATAGAACAGTCCAAAAACAGATCATGAAAGGAATTTGGTGGCTTGTGACTTGTATTTTGTCTTTAAATAATGTAGCAAAAATAATAGTGTATCACACTAATATATATATATATATATTTTAAAGATTTATTTTTATTGGTTTTTGACAGAGAGACAGAGAGAGACAGAGAGAAGGGGGAGGGCCCAGAGAAGTCTCCATAGTTGACAGCATTAGTTTTCCATATAGTTTCACTCCATGGGTGGGCGAGGGGCTGCGCAGGGCAGGAACTGGGCCAGAAGCCTCCCGCATAGGCCCCAGCAAGAACTGAATTGGAGGCACACCCCAGTTCAGCATGTGGGTCCGCATGGGTCTGGGTCAGAGCCGGGATTCGATCCCTGGTCTCCGGGGCTGCAAAGCGAGCGCTTAACCCGCTGAGCCATCCCAGCTTCCCCATCACACTAATATTTTATGTGAAAAGTTTATTTCAAGTGTGTGTGTGTGTACTGGCTTATCATGTAGCATGTTTTCTCGTTGTAGGTCATAGTATGAACACTTAAAAGACATTGCCCCAGAGGGGTAAGAAATTCTAATACTGGGACACTCCTTTTCATATTCAAGCTGAATGACCTTTGTCTTTCTGGCTGAACATGACTGTCAAAGGTACTGACTGCTTTTTAGGCTGGTAAACTTGGCCCAGCCTGAAATATCAAAAAATCCTGTGCAACACATAAATAATGTTTTTTTTGAAAAAAATTTATTGTTTTTCTAGTTACAAAAGTGATACATGTATAACAGGAAACTTTGAAATACAGAACAGCACAAAGAAAAAACAAAACTCATAGATAATCCCACCACCCACAGATGACCAATTCATCATTTCATCATTTAGGTGTATGTAAGCCTATGTTAATACAAATGTGTGAGTGTATATATATGTGTGTATGTTTATCACTGGGCACACTGTTATGGAAGCTGTTACTGTTCACTAAATAATAGATCCATAAAAATTTTCCTGTCAAGAAATACTATTCTACTACAATGATTTTTACTGGCTATGTAGTATTCCATTTGCAGACCTGCTCCTGAGCATTTCTGTAAAAGGCACAACTTTGAGGAAAGGGGACTGCTGCCCTAACTGCTTCCCCTAGCTGTGTCTAACATCAGTGAGTACTAGGTTCAAGACGCTCAGCTCCATATCCTGTATCATACTGTCCACTAAGCCAGACCAGGAGGCGCAGGCACTATTTTTGTTGTTTTAGAATGGGCTTTACTGACATAGCCACAAGTTCACTGACTAATTTTTAATTAATAATAAAAATGTCCTGTGGGACTTTAGAAAAATAACAATTACTGACAATGTCCCACTATTGATGCATAAGCAAAATAACTTGCAGTTTTACATAATGCTGGATTAACTTGTGTACATATCTTATATCCTCAGGGGGTTTTCCTGGGTGAGGGTGGGGGGTAGGGCCTTGATTTTGAACCTTACTGGAACATCTGTGCATCCTGGTACAGCACACTAGTGGAAGGAACATTAGGTTAGGGGGTAGAAGACTAGTATTCTAGTCACAGCCTTGCTGCGTACGAGCAATGGGACCTCACACTTGATCTCTAGATCAGTTAAACAAGAGGCTAGACAAGATGATTCACAAGCTCCCTTATAGTTCTAAGGCTTTATTCTAATAAAACATGACCAGTGGCAGCATCATGTAAATTTGTGTATATATATTTGTCTCTACCACTATTATCTATATATCATATAGATACAGAGTGATCATTACATCTCTAACATACACCCCCAAGTTCAAGATTAGAAACTGAGCTTTAGAAATTTCAAAAGCTCTTTCAGCGTAGTATCAGTTCTCCCACTGATTCTCTGTGGGGCCTCAAGAAAGTAGCAGAACCTCACTAGTCTTCAACTTTCACCTTCACACTGTGAAATTTTACATCTTCTGGGCGGACAGCCCAGTCGATAGACACGGCCCACTTTTTGCATAAATGTGCTCATCAGAGCGGTTCATGAGCGCCAGACATGGTAAACTCTAACTCTGGCAATCTCACCCTTGACATCATCAGTCAACAAAGAGGATCACTAAAAGAAGAATCGTTTTTGATTATTGAAGTATTTCACTTGTCTTTGCTTTCGCAATGCTTCCTTAGTTGGACAGCTGAGAGTTTACCCTTCCTGTCACCCTGTCCTTTCTGATATAATACCCCCATCCCACAAACGTTCCTCGGAGTACACACTATATTGTAGCTGTGGCCTGCTTACCATCCACTGGTTTTATAATTGTACAGTGAAAATGAAAAGCAATGCAATTTATTGAAGAGTTTTTAGACTTGCTAAATATAGCCTTGTTTCTTCTGCGATTTGTATGTTGAAAATCCATTAACAGTAGCTCCTCCCCATGACTGGCATCGATCATATGGGATGATATAAGCCTCTTTGCTTCCGGAAGGGCAAGAATCACATCTGGTAGTCTTTTCTCCGTCTTTTCCATTTCTTCAGGTTTCTTTAAAACTAATCAGAAGAGTCAATAAAACACTCCCGCCGAGTCCCTTAACACACCAGGAAGCATGCCCTTCGACCTGTTCTTGTTCTGTTTTTCCACTATTCCCTTACCTGCCTTTGCCATCGGCATTCTCAACAAGCTCCTCATAACTTCTCAAAGTGTCAAATTTTCCTCTTTTCATTGCCCTTGTTAAAGATAATTTAAAATTAGAAAGGCAGAGTCAATGCTAATTTCGTTTCTTTTGCATAGAAGTCTCTTTTCCCTCCAGAGATTCCCTCCCTTCACTCACAGCCCCCACTCCCCAGCCCCAAACAGGCCTTCTTAATCTGCGTGTGCAGTCCTGCATTCCCCTATTTCACCACTCTTATCTTTTCCCCCAAATACTTCACCCAGTGAAACACACTTTAGCATGGAGTTCTCCTTCCTTCACTCCACTTCTGAGAGAAATGTCTGTGTCTGGAGATTGTAAAGTCACCTTCAGGAAAGAGGCATACGGTTGGCTGTCAATTAATCAGGATAAGACAGAAAAAATTACATCGTGTGCAGCTTTGCTCCTCTAGTACATGCATTTATGCTTTGGGGATCCAGAGGATTTCTCCCATACAACCAAAAATTCGTAGTTATGTCTTTTATTTGGCTATAACTAATTCTCTACCTAGCAGCACAGTAGTTAATAGTCTGGGCTATTTAAAACAGTGATTACCATACCTCATCACAAATGTAAGTATTGGTCTCTCCTTCTCCACCCTGCTTCACCTCTGTTCTTTACAACCTGCCTGTTTATCCTTGGTGGCATTTTGGCTCACAAAATAAGTCAAATGATTTCATATTCTGTAATTTCTATCCCCACATCTAGTTTGACATACAGATTTTCAGCCTGTTTATTTTCCCCCATTAAGCACAGACCCAAATGTCACCATTCTTGTCACGTATACAATACCATCAAGTTTCAGAGTGTCATTTATACACAATTTTATTTCTTCTTACTTCTTTCACACACGCCTACCACTTAACGTACAGCAACTTCACTACATTCATATTTCATAAACTTCATCGGTATTCAGCCAAATCCTCCCCCGAAGTCAGCTAGGTATTTTTAACAGCGCGCTGCCTTTTTCCCAGGCTTGCGGATCCTAGACGAAGTGGCACCCTTCCTTGCACCCCAAAGACTTGTATCTATGATGGTCTGATCATGGATCTCAGAACTTTGTAACAATTTCAAAAAACTTTTAATAGGATAGTTCACATTCAAAACTCAAATGCCCAATAACACTATGAGAGACGATGCGAGGGTGGGAGGTGATCAGTCCTCCACCACAATCATGCTTTCTCACTGGCAGCCTGTGACGGAGCTGCAGGGGAAACAGCATTGGTACAGCAACAGCCCGGGACACAGCCTGGAGTCCTTCGGCCCTTTCGAGGATATGAGAGACCTGGACCCCCAGCTGTCAGCAGACACTACAAAGGGCTAACCCCGCTGGCCACCAGGGCCTCAGTTCTGCGGACAAGAAAATCAGCAGCACACCAGAGCACCACGCATGGCCAATGTGCCACAGCACGTAATGTGATCAGACAGTTTGTAATAATGATGTGTCAGTCCTGGCCATAAACATCTGGTAGGGAAAAAACAAAATTGTGCTTCCATCAATACAAGGGAATTGCTACCTGTAATTCCTCTTAACATTAGCACATAAAAACCGAAACATAAAGTAAGCCTGCCTGAGCCAGGAGCTACGGTACATTTATTCCTCATCATGCCCCATTCGCTTCTTCTACGGATTTCTTTAGACAATCTCCTTGATATCTTTACTACAAAAGCTACATAAATAAATAACTGGCATGTCACAAAAGAACTCCAAGATTCCCAAGCTGAATTTCCAACACTAGGACATCAAAGCTATCAAAAGATAACTGTAGCCGATCATTAAGTTGACTGGGACAGCCCTAGGAAAATCACCCTGTGCAATTAAGGTCCTAAACAGTGTTTCTGACTGGTCCAGGGAACAAAGGCCTAAGTTTGGAAAAAAAGAGTTTCTTTGGGAGTAGGGGGGTGATCTAAATATGCTTTATTAATACTCTTGAAAGTCTGCCTTCTAACCCTTGAGTTCCCTAAGTTTCTAGATTTATGAACCCTTTACCAAAAATACTCCTTGAACATATCTAAGGAGGAGGCAAAAGTAGCTGGCATTTCTTTCTACCATTACACAGGGGAGAAGTTACATAATGCTATGATACCACAGCCCAGAATTTATTTGAGGATACAAGGGCCTTCCTGAATATTTGAGAATGATTTTAGATCCTCTATAACTCTAGAGAAAGAATTATGGCTCTAGACTCAGGTTGAAATTTTCCTATAAAGGAAAAAGCTCGATTAACCAGATCAACTAACTGAAGCGAATTTCTATTTTGCTACTTGCAACTTAGAGAACAAGGGAGGCAAATAAAATATACTGATATCAAGGAGTAAAAAAAAAAAAAAATTCCAAGATGGAATCAGGGCAGATTTATTCTGCTCTCTAACATTGTCTCCATTTACAGTTCTATAAGGTACCATCAGAATTCATCCTCAGAACATGACCCTGTGGTACCCTAAGATCCTCAGACCTCAAAGAAAGATACATTTATATCCTCTGTGTTCTATCTAGGGTAGGAAAGGAAACCAACACATCTAAAACACATAGTCAGTAAGAAAAAAGACAAAAATTATTCCTGGTTAATCCACCATTAGCCAAAAATTAAATAAATAAATAAACTCATCAGTAATGCCTAGATTTTTATAGAAAAATCATGGTTTACTGTATATTAATCGATACCTGAACAATGATTATTTGGAGAGTTTTTCTTTTTTTTTTTAAGGATGAATTCAAAATGATTCAGTTTTACTTTACTTAACATACAGCTTAATAAGATGAGTGAAAAATTTAACAGCTCATTTCCAAACCACCACTTCCCATTAGTTATGGTAAAAAACAAACACACATAAAAACAAAACATTTTTAACAAATGATAGAGGAGAGAACACTAGAGAAAGAAGACTTCATAGTCAGAAAGGTATTCCCACATTCTAGGTTAGTGGCCTGGAATCTGAAGGTCCTTCAAAGCACACTCTTCTTGCTCTAGAAGAATTTAACACTAATCTGGGATGAATGGGTCAGGAATCTCCTTGAAGCAGCGGATGATGTTTATATCTCAAAGTCCCTTCACACTGTCTCATGGAAGACAAAGAGAGTGGGCAACAGAGTATGTCATATGAGGATAGCTGCATTTTCTATAGAAAAATTTTGGGCCCATGGGGCAGTCACATTATGACTCTTTCCCCAGACACCTGAAATGCAGTTTTGTATTTTGCTTCTATGGACACCAAAGCCCATTTATAAACCAAGAAGCACAACTCATCCAATAGGCTAGGAAGATGGAAGGTGAAGGAAGAAAACACTCAAAGTAGCATATGCTGTAGAGAACTCACCACTCAAAGAGAATTTCCAGTGGCATGCAGCCTCACACCAAAACTTCCTAAAGGCAAAAATGGGAGAATCTGGAGAAAAATGTACAACTTAACTCAGAAGTGACAAGACTGTGGCTTGTCTCTCTAGAATTCCAAAGGTCAGTTCTGGTGGAAAGGGCTCAAAGTGCTTCCAAAAGCAATTCAGCTGTCACCAAAAGTCCTCCATACATTTTCATCCAGAGACACAACTATTGCAATGAACATTCTTGCACCTCCCTGCATCCCACTTAGGAATCTAGTGTGGCAAGATCTCATGGTTCAGGGTTTACACACAGGGTCCATATTTCAGTATCAGAAACAGAGACGTTTTCTAAAGCCAGGGGCTCATAAAGCCAGTAGGCTTTGGGAAATTCCAGCAGGTGACTAACATAAAAATGAGTCTGCTATAAAATGAGTCTAGCCACTGAGGATTTGACTTCTGGATTAATAATTCAATTCTTTTTAAGAAATAAGGGGGAGTGCCAGAAAAGGTTATCGTAACTATCATCAAATGCATTTTCCAAAATTATTCTATTACATTTTTAAAGGGCATAATTATAAATGTTTTTATGAGCAATTTACCGGAAAATTAAAGTCCCTTAGTTTAAAAAGTAATTATTCCATCCCTCTGGCGAAGGACTGTAACCGAGCAGGCAGTTCTTTCAAACTAGGAGGCCTCATTTGTTCATGGTGGAGAGTGGGGTCCATGTAAGAAAAGGTGATCTGAGAATGAACCTCCAGAAAGGGCACTGAAATGCCAGGCAAGAGCGGCATCTACCAGAAAGTGAATCAGTCAAGACTGAAGGGAGAAGTGGAGACGAAACACTTGAGAAATCCAAGACTCATGTGGTTCTAGACGTCCTCAGGGCTACAGATAAGCTACAAGGCCTTGCTAACTGATTTTAACTCAATATAAAATGAGCTTCCAGGGGGTTCGATCTCAACTCATCTGAGCTTTTCAGTGTTAATCCCACCTTTTGGTTTCGATTTTTCTCCCTTAGGTTGGCCTGCCCTAAAAGCATTCCACTTCTAGCGCCGGTGTTCCACACCAACTGCGCAGCACACAGCCCTGTGAGGATAACTTTAGTGAAGTAAATAAAATATGTAAGCTTCTGGCATGCATATAATAACAAGATTCTGGAAAAGGGTTTTTAACAACAGTTATGTCACAATGCTCATGGCTCCCTAAAGTCCCAGAAAGTCTTGTTAAATTAAAGATTTGCTGTGGTTTTTTTTCCGCTTCATTCTTACTTCCCATGTTGCCTCTTGCCTTTCTTTTCCCCCTTTCATTGTGCTGTAAAGATGAGACTGAATGACAACAGCCATTATTAATATTACCTAGAAAACGGAACCATTTTCATTAAAACTGCTAACATTTCCTGCCCAGTTTTTGGGAGAGGGGGAGGCTGTCTTTCAGATTATAAAGTCACATACCAGAATTTGGAAGCTCAGGCACTAACCATGCACAGCCCATTCACGTGTGGATTCCCAGGAGTTTGGAATTCAGCAACAGCTTTAAGACTACCTAGGTAATGTCTCATGAGGTCACCTCAATGTCATTAGAATCCAAACCACAATCTCTGTGGCTTGCAAACATTGGCTGGCTGGAAGCTAACCGTGCAACCTCTCTGGAAAGCATCTCCCAAATCAGAAAGCCTCCCACTTCATCCAATGCCAAGAACTCCACTCAACCTTCCTTGAGGTTGAAAATACTAATTATTTGCTTTGCCTTTTGAGTTGTGTGCCTTTATGTTTTACGTATTAAAAAGGCATAATCACCTAGTGTGTAGGTTAATTTCTTTCCGATATTGTAATTTGTGCAACATTAATACTGGATGCCAGCTCCAATTTTCTTGTTGCTTACACTCTGGGAGCCGACTTGCATATTCTGCCAACTCCATTACATCATCTGAAAACCCAAACATTTCCCATTTTCAAATCACTCTCATCCACGAGGCATACTTCCACGTTCTCTCTCTTTTCTCCCTAGCTCACACACAGAAAGATTGGTACCCCTCAGAAGCAGATGCTACATCTGAGTTTCAAGTCTGCAAATGCACATAATTTCTGGAAACTATTACTACTGCTGTGTTAGCTAAAGGATGCCTCCATCTCTGACCTTCCTTTTTCCATTCAGACTGTTATATAACCTAGTGCCTGCGTGCAGGATGTGAGTTGAATGTTTGGACTTTACCTCCTCCCCCTCCCCCATTACATCTCCTGGGGGATGGACAAAGCAGGTTGTTCAAAGAAGAGTGAATGGGGAGGGGGTCACCCTCTAGGGGGGCAAAGGGATATGGGTCAGCAGGTCAGCTATACAGGATGCATCCTACCCCCTCCTTTGTCCGTCTCCCCTTTTTGCTGAGCCTGGGGGTGAGGGGGGGGGGGTACTGAATGTCCCAGCGTTATATAATTTGCAAGAACAGCAAGTTACGGATTTGCTAGTCAGTTCTGCAGCCTGCCACCCAGATCTCTTGCAAGAACACCTTCTGGCAATAATGACACCTGAAGATGCTAATAACACACGGGGTGGGGGTGGGGGTAAGAGAGGGGTATAGGAGCTCAAACCAGACATTGGTGTGGCTCCCTATACACTATATCCCCCATTCCAAAAAAAAAAAAAAAAAAAAAATTCTTTAAGCCTTAGAAACACATGAAGGGGATTTTCTCCAGTGTTTCTGATTAACCCTGTTACATAACCCGCTCGCATTCCAAATCCACCGTCTCAGAGTCTAAATATACTCTTTGCAGCCAAAAGCTCTCCACACACAAACTCACCCGGCTAGCGGCAGGTCCAGGACCCCAACCCTGATCCCCACTCCCTTAACTCGCGGCCCTCGCAGCCACCCCCCCCCCCCCTCCACAAACCGCGGTTTCGTGTGTTCACTCTTCGGAAATCGCCTTTAATTAAATGTTTTTTGCGTGTGTCATCCTGATGGCTTTTACTGTACTCGAATTCCGTGAATGGGAAAGCTCCCGGACAGGGGGTGTGGCCAAGGGGGTGGGGGGGAGAATACTGTAAAACAGCCAACACATGATCAGCCATATTCCTACCTTCAACTATAACATCGAGAGGAAAGGAGTGGCTCCCAGGGCCCCCACTCGCCTCTCCCCAGCCCTCCCCAATCGCCGCCCAAAGCTGAGTGGCAAGAGGAGGGGCGCGCTGGGCCAGTATCCAGTGAGCCCAAGCCGGGGCTGGAGATCCTCTCTGTCCCCAGCCCTGGGCTGCTCGCGCGAGCCTGCTTCCTCCGGAGTGACAGGCGTGATTTATACATTATTTACAACAGTAATTAAAGCTGTAGCTTCCTCCCGTTCTTTGCAAACTCCAGGCGCATTCAAATAAATCATCCCTCCAGCCCCAAGAAAAACCCCATCCCCTTAAGGAACGAGGAAAAGGGTACGCTTTCCCAAACACTCCACTTTACCTAGGAAACAGCAAGGAGGGGGCAACGGAGCCCCTCACACCCCTCGCGCACACACACTCCAAAACGAAGTGCTGAAATCACCCTGGGAGGGGAAACATCGCTCGCACTATTCCACCAGCACTCAACTCGCATTGACCATCCCCAGGTTCTCGCAGAAACGCTTGGAACCTGAGAGAGGGAAGGATTCCCAGGGCGGAAAGAAGTTTGGGTGCTTTTCGAGCTTTCTGTTTGTCCTTGTCGGCTTTTGTGGACGCTCACTCCGAATGCGCGTGGAGCGCCCCACAGGACCGCCGCCCTCCGAGCGCTGGCGCGCACACGCCCCCCACCAGCCCCGGCACCAGGCTTCGAACCCTGGGTCTGAAAACTTGCGCATCTCCTCTCGCCGCGCCTGCCAAACTTGGCAAGCACCTCGCGCGCCCGCACCCCGCTCCCCCGACCCCTTCTCCCCAAACCCAAGCCCGCCGCTGTGCTCCGGAGGAGGTGCCCAGGTCGCCCTCAGATCTAGGAGCGCCCCCTCTGCACCCCCAGAGCTTCCCTGGTCGCTCACTCCTCCCGTCCCCCTTAGCTCTGTGGGGGGTCGAAAACACAACCCATCTCGGGCAACCGGATCCCAAAGTGTCAAGAGGAGAAAAGCTAAAGGGGGAGGAAGGTGGCCATAAACAGATTTTTTTTCCTCTTTTCCCCTTCTTAAAAGGACACTGCCGCTTTAAAACTTTCTTCCCGGGCCCCCACTCTCTGGTTTTCCGTATTTGGGGGGAGCGTATTTAATTTCGGCAACGCGGCTTCCCTCCTCTCTTTGCAGAAAAATCAAAGCCAGGGGGTGAGCCCGCCGGCTGTCAAGCCTCCGGCCGCCTCCCCCGCCCCCCCCCTCTCCTCCCGAAACCCGAGAACGGGCTGCAAAAGTTTGCAACATTTCTGGGGGGCCGAGGGGGGAGGGGAGGGGGTTGCTCCGGGCTCGGGGCGCCGCCGCAGGCTCGCGCGCGGCCCCGAACCCCGCGCCCCGGGCGCCTGCCCCCGGCCGCCCCCCGCTCCGCGCCCCTGCTCCCCGCCGCCCCCTCCTCAGCCCCTCTCGCAACCTCCTACCTCTGCTGGTGCTGGAATAGCTCTGTCTGCGCACCGGGGCGGGCGGGTCGCTCTTGCGGGCAGATTCCTGGTTCAACGGGGTCTCCCTGGAGCCGGCGGCCGCGTCCGCGCCGCTGCTGCCCGGCTCGCTGGCGGCGGGGTCGGGGGCTGCCGGAGCTGACTCCATGTTTTTTCCCAATGTAGAGATCGCTGGAGATGGCGAGCTCCGAGACTCCCTCTATCTTCTGTTTTCAGAGCAACTCTATGGTACCAAAAAAAAAAAAAAAAAAAAAAAAAGGAGCAGGAGACGGGGAGAGCAGGAGGGAGAGAACAGGCGGCGGCGGCAGGCGAGAGCGCAGGGAGCGCGCGGAGTGTGTCTGGGTGGACGTGTGTGTGCGCCCGACAGGGGCTGGGAGGCGGGTCTGGCCACAGGCAGCGCTAGCGAGAGCTGCTCCAGCCGGCCTCCACACCCACATTCCCCACCCTCCAGACCCCAAACCGAGCGCCACGGACTGGCTGCCAGTTTGGGGAGGTGGGGAAAAGGGGAGGAGGTGGGGAGAGCCTCCTGAGCCCCAGTTCCCCCACCCCCACCCCCCAGGACAGGGACAGAAATTCAGATGGGCAAGATGATTCTGTGCCTACTTCGGAGACTCTGGGGAACAGAGCTCGTCCCCATCCGCAGTCAGCCTGGGAAGAGAAACCGAATTATCCACGATGGGGAATCGAAGGTAGCTAGCTCACTGCCAGCACAGCCCAACCCAGCCCAGGACTCCGGAGAAACTAAACAGGAATAGATCTGCACTTGACACCTCAAGGAAGGAAGAGGCTGGGAGGACTGGGCACTTTGGACTTGGGGGTGAGATGTCCAGTGAGTTTCCAATCTTGGTTTGCTACATGCGTCTAATACAGATTTTGTAAGTCTAGAATCTCCATGGACAGCCAGTTTCGGGTGTGCTTGAAAGAGGTCGCCTTCAGCTCCTTTGCTGTTTCCTCCGTGAAGAATCCAGAAACCACCTGGCAGGGCAATTTCTACTGAAGAAAACTTCGGCCTGTTTGGTTGATGACTAGCTAAACTAGATGCATGTAGTTCATGCGTGGCTGCTAATTGTCAGTTCCCACTGTTACTTTGGCTATTAAATGCACAGTCTCATTTGTAAAATATATACTGGAGAGACATTAATAATGTCTGGATGATAAAATTTAGATAATTAACAACTCCTAACAAGTCACATCATTGTAGGCATCATTCTACAATGCCCTTCCATTGAAACACACCTCTTACACAGTAGGTGCTTAATGAAACCCAAACAAAGTGGAGAATTGTATCGATGTTGCCTTGACCCCAAACTCCAATATGAAGGAACAATACAAATTGGATACGTGGAAAACATTCAGATGGTAGTAGCCTGATTTGCTCTCCCTCAGTGTTCAATCCACCATTTCCTCTTGCCTACGGAGACACTGATGAAATCAGTACATTTTTAACACACACACACACACACACACACACACACACACACACACCTACCTTCCTTTCAGAGGGCTCACTTGCAAATTTTGACAATAAAAATACTGTTATATAGCAGGAGGTGACAAAAAAAATGTGTATGGGGGGTTTGTGGTGGGGGAGGCAATTGGGGAACATTTTGCTTTTGCTAACTTCCTAGTTTGGAAGCACGCTTTTTAAAAATAAGGGAGACAAAAATCTAGTTAGATAATAGCCTAAGAGGAACCTCTACATGCCAAACTTCACAAATGGTTTGTGTTACTGTTACTGATCTTGGTCTGATTTCAAATACATGATGCTATTTGCCGTGGTCTGTGTGTTAATCAGCAAAACCTGTGGTCCACCCTTGGGCGTGAGAGATGTGAACAGTTCTGATACCTAGTTCAGTCTCTGCAAGGATCTCCAGCGTTAGCTTGTCTGGCAATGCCTATGAACAATGCCACTATCTCCTCCATCCCAAATCAGATGCGAGCCTTTCCCCATACATCACAGCACAGATTTCCAGAGCAGTCTTCACTCCATTTACAGTCGGTTAGTCTGTTAATGTTCTGATACAACTGCCCTAGCTTGTCACACTTGACTTTTCTAAGTAAACAAATCGATCAGGGTGCACTGTTCAATAAATAAGTCCCTGTGGGACAGGATCTCAGAGTACATCCACTGTTCCATATTTATTGTAGAATATTTTTTAAAAATGCTTTTCATATTAAATTTCAGCAATAATTCTATTTAGGATGCAAGTGGCTTAAAAAACATGCCTGGTTCCTTTTTAGGTACCGGTTGCAACTTGTTAATATATTTTTCTGTTAAGTCTATTCCCCTGGGCCTTCAACTGGCTCCTAAACTGGTATTTGTTTACCCTAGAAAGACCTTCCTTAAAGTGGCCCTAATGACCTTAGTCAATTAAGACCGAATCCATACTCCCTTTAGCAGCAAATTTCAGCTCCAAAAAGCCATTTCTCCCAACTCTCTCAAACAATTACTGCTTCTGCAATTTAAAACAATTGGGAACTCAAGTGCTTTCCCCAAGGGAAAAATAAGAGTGAGTTAGATACATTCCTTGACTGTCAATCATTGTTACTAAGGTATAAATTACCTGGATTGGGGAAGCATTTGAAACCTGAAAAGCACAGTGATTAGGTTTATATTTCTTTCCTTTCCTCATGTTCTTACCCCAATTACTAACGAAGGCTTTCCAATTTTCCAAATATTTGTAAAGATGGGAGTCTTCCTCAGACCCTGCTCATTGCTTTAAAATGGTTGTTTTACTTTGCACAACTCAGTTCTCTGAAAGACAATGAGGTTAGAAAACCAGTGCTTTGTAGAAGAGATCCGGTAAGCCTACATCTTTTTTTTTTTTGGCAACTTTTCTCTTCCTCTTCAAATTCACCAGGACTCTCCCTACCTCCATGCCATCCCAGGCCCCTCTCTTGATGGTAATATGACTCGTTTCTGACTCCAAAGTTATTACTGGGAACCTCAGAGTTAGCTTTGGCTCCTCTCTCTCCTGCCCCTAGCTCTCCACATCCTAACATAATTGTCAGGTGCCTTAAATTCTACCTCTGTCACATCCGCCCTTCTCTTCTGTGGCCACCACGCCAGTTCCAAACATTATTCCTTGCCTAAAACATTACAGTAACCTTCTAAATAACTGGCCTTTACTCTTATCACCACTCTAATTGATCCCAGATAGGACTGCCAAGTTAATTACCCTGAACTACAGCGCTCATTTCCCACCATGTCACTCCCCTGCCTACAAGCCTTTAATGGTTCCCCATTGTCTACCCAATTAACCACTAACTAGTCAACATGGTACTCAAGGCTCTCCCTTACTCACCACTGCACTCGTGCACCAGGGAGGGCACATCAATCTCCTCTCAGGAAGGAACTCCTGAGAGTGGATGGAAAGGTGTGGGCTGTAGTTGATGAATGCTGTTTCCCATGGAGGATTGGGGCTGTGATACTCATGCCAGGAGCTTGCAAACTGCCTTCCCCCCTTACATAATCCCCGCACTCCATGTGTAACCCTCAAACCATGCCACGTGCTAATTCTTCCCCCTGCTTGTAGTCCAGGAAACAGGGGACAGAAATCCCTGCCTCTTCTCCAAAAATGCTCTTCCTATGTCCTCTGTTTATTGAAACTCTACCTTTTTTTGCAGGTCCATTCTAAAAGGCAACTTGTCTGTGGGACCTTCCCTGATTTACCCCCAAACTTTAACTATTTGAACTGTCTTAGAACTTTGCACCCCTCTTAAGGCTGTTGGTATAATTTACCCTGTGCTGGGGTTGGTTGAACATCTGCCTTATCCTCCCTGGTGGAAGATGAATTCCTTGAAAATAGGAAAACAGGGGTTCTGGCCTTGCACATAGTAGGCACGCACTGGAGTTAGTGGGTTTGGGGAATGGAAATGATAAACTAATCATAAGGAGCATGTCCCACAGTGATTCCATTACACAACAAGAATGAAAACCTAAGCATTTCAACTTTCAATCACTTGAAATAAGCCTTTCCTTTCTGGATAAAAGATTAGTTGACATGTATGGGCTGTTAAAATTTATATATGCAAAAGGAAAAAAAAAGGTTGACAGTTATTTTCTTTGCATTTCTTGGAGAGGGTGAGAAAGAAAATTATGGAAATATACAGTGGAATTTCCTTGGGAGGAGGGAGTTTTCTACAACATACTGAAGAACAAAGAAGACAGAAAATTAAAAGCTAGTGCCCAGCCAACAAGTTTTCTTTCTTTCAAAAAAGCATCGAGAAGCTGAAGCTGGACTATGTGCTGAACATAGAGGAAATTCAGATGGAAATGCAGCACTGCTCTCGGGCGATGGGAGGGGCTCCTCCAGCTAGTGGTTTGTAGTCAGGGCAGCCCCCATCAGGAACATGCAAGCTAAGACGGGCCCTGTGTGCAAATTAGAGATGGAAGGGTGTAAACCTGAGGTCCACATGGGCAGGAATAGGAGAGCTAGGCTTGCCAGACCCTAGGAAATAAAGAGAAAGATTGAAGCATGCTGTGTCCACACTGGACAATCCATGCCAACCCTCTTCCCATTTTGTAGGTGAAAAAACTAAGACACAGAGAAGTGACTTACTCAAGATCACCCAATTAGGGGAAGCCGGGATGGCTCAGTGGGTTAAGCGCTCACTTTGCAGTGCCGGGGACCGAGGATCGAATCCTGGCCCCGGCCTGTGCGGAACCATGTGCTGAACTGGGGGCACTCCCAGTTCTCTCTCTGTCTCTGTATCTCTCTATCTCTCTCTCTCTGTCAAAACAATAAAAAAAAAAAATCACCCAATTAATCTGTACAATGTAGTCGCTTCCAATTACCTGAATTCAAGACCCAACTCTGTCACTTACTAAAAGCACTATGGTTGTGGGTCGCTAACCATTTCTGTGTCTGTAGTTCCTCATCTGTAGATGAGAGTTATTATGAGGATTAAACAAGATAACCCTTCTAAAATGCTTGCCACTCAAAATATTGCTATTATTGCTGTGTGTCTTGCAGCACCTAATAAAATAATGTATAAAACTACCCTGTCCAATACTGCATGTAGCTATTGAGTACTTGAAATGTTGACTACTCCAAAATGAAATATATAATAATGTTACAATCTGACTACAATTTCAAAAATAGTACCAAAAAAAGTAAAATGTCTCTCATTTGTAATTTTGTTGATTGCATATTGAAATGGCAATAATTTGGATATGTTGGGTTACAATAAAATACATGATGAAAATTAATTTCATCTCTTTTAACTTTGAAATCTGACTACTAGAAAATATAAAATTATTCTTTGCTCTACATTATACATCTTTACATTATACAGTGCTGGTGTGGAACATGTCTGGCACATAGTAGGTATGCTAATGATTTAATTAGAGTACTTGCTAGGGTTCAGCTAGGAACACCACTGGGTCAAGAGTGAGCATCCATCTTGTCATCTTGAAAACAATCTTAACTGTGTGCCTGCTACTTGCAGGGCACTGAGCTGGGAGCTAAGGAAAATAGAGACAAAACTACTGTGTCTTATAGAGGAGGTGTGATGTGCAAACCACAGATAAGTGGCATCGGTTCCTGAGAATAAATAGCTATGTGTGGCTAGTGGTCATTGGATTGGACTGTGCAGGCCTTTCAAGTTTTAATCTTTTGAACTTCAGAGCCACCCTCGCATGGATATTTATTCATAGATTTTAGATTCTGTAAATGTTTGTTTTGCACCTGCTAAGGAGAGATGCTGTAAGGAATTCTAAGATGAATTGAGTAGAGAACTCTATGAGGAGCTAAAACGAGTCCATCAGCACCTGTACTTTAAGATATGAAGCACTTAATGCCACAGGACAGGTTCAGATAAAGTAGTAGGACCTCAGAAGAAGGAGCCAATGCTCCCTGTCAGAGAAATCAAGGAAGGTTTCCTTGAAGAGGAGGCATTTTATGAGTTGTTTTTCCTGGAGTCAGGACTAAAGATATGTATTCATTGGATTAGTGGTTATGGGGATAGATAGATGCGCATTTGCAGGGAGAGTTGAGGTCTCTGAATCCATCTCCAGGAGAACCTATTGGTAGTGTTGCACACAGACATTTTTCTATGAAGGAAGTACATAAGAATCTTCCCAGTGCAAGACAATGTCCCAGATAGACTATATCTCACACATTTATATTTTCACCCTAGATCTGTCGTTCTCAACGTGTGGTCTCCAGCCCAGTAACATCAGTGTCACCTGGGAACTTGTTAGAAATACAAATTCTCCGGTGTCACAACAGACTGACTGAGTCAGAAACTCTGGGGGTGGAGCCAGTGACCTGCTATAACAAGTCTTCTGTGTGCTTCTGACACACACTCAAGTGTGAGAACCCCTGTCCTTAATTCAAGACCACCTGGTTTGTAAATACGCATCCATGAATACCTGAGTCCTAAAAGGGGGCTCTTGTCAGAGATAAGATTTTTGCCTCTGGGTGCCTAATTTTGCCTAGGAAAACAATATAAATACAGATTTCCCAGCACAAGTCAGGAACCATTACTAAGTTTATGTCTGTCTTATTAATTTGGTGGTAGTTACATAGAGATTTATTTTTTCCTGTTCTTTTGCAAAAACTTGGATAGAGCTTAAATTAAAACAAAAAAATTTTTTAAAGGGAAAAAACGGGGGTGGAGGGTGGGGGTTGTCAAACTAGCCTGGGGCACTAATGATTCAGAATGCCAGTTTTGCCCTGGTGAAGACAGGTACTGAGATGCAGGGAACCGGGTAAGCAATCAGCAGGAAGTATTGTCTGCTTAACAGATCAGAAGGGTGACAAGGACTGCAGTACTGTTCCGTAAAGCTACATTACATTATATTAAATATGATAGGTCAAACTTTCCTTTAGAAATAGTTCTGAGTTATACCTCTCTCTCACACCAAAAGAAATGTAGTTGGTCCCCAAATTTAGTTGTGCCTCTCACTAAATAATTTTTTTCCATTTTAGGTATGTCAATTACCTATTATACAACAATGTTGAATAGCAAACCATTCCAAAACTCAGCATTTCCTTCTCATTCTTATGTCTGGGGGAGGCTAGGGAGTGGCTCCAGAAGGCTGATCAGGTTTAAGTCTGCTCTATGCCTCTCTCATTCTTCTTGGGACAGTGGCTGACCGGGACCTGCTCTGCTCATGGCAAAGGAAGATGCATCAGAGAGCAAGTCCATCAAAGAAGCACAGCCAAGCCCTTGTTAACACCCAATAGACCCAAACAAGTCACATAGCCAAATCTAAGTCAGGGGTAGGGAAGTACCTTCTGCCCAAGAGAGAGAGAGCAAGGATATGAACGAATAGCACTACTACAGGGGAATGAAAAATTGAGGCCAATAATTCTCTCACCAGAGATGGCTCATCTGTAGATGAGAGTGTGGCTGTCTACTGCAATCACTTGAGGAGTTTTAAAAAGTACTAATGCCTGGGTCACACCCCCAGAGTTTCTGGTTTAATTGGTTTGGGGTGCAGCCCAGGCTGGGAGTGGTAAAAGCTCCCCAGGTGATGCTAATGAGCAGCCAAATCTAAGAACCACTGGTGTTAAACCAAATGCTGTTGATTAAACAAACAAAAATCTTTGACCACTGCTTATGGGAGGTCTCTTTCCTAATTCATTTTGGAACTCTCTATGTTTTAAGACCTTTTACAGTTAAAGCATATTACTGTGTTAGATGCAATTTCAGTTCCCTCCAGTGAGCAGCCTCAGGTCAGATTCATAAAAAAGGTATCATCAGAGATTTTCTTAGCATTGAATTCTAATGAATTGCTGGTGATTCTGTTGGTTACTTACCTATGGTTAAAGTGAAAACACTGGTGTGGGTGCTAATTGCTAAATGTCTACAATTCCGGAGAACCTCTGCACATGAGCACAAAACCGTGCTGTATCATCAGAAGTTAGGAACCACTGTCTCAAGGCATAGGACACGTGCATAGATGATGAACATTCATTTTTATTTTCATATATATATATTTTGGTGTCTTCTGGCATTCAAAGTTCTGTAACTACATAGAAATTATAAAAAGACCTTTTAACTGTTCTTAACAAAGGTACAAGGAAAACAAAGAAACAAAAACTCATAGACACACACAATAGTTTAGTGGTCTCCGAAGGGTAATGGGGGAAGAGATGGCAAAAGAGGGAGGGGGCCAAATATACGGTGATGGAAGGAGATTGATCTGGGTGGTGAGCACACCCATGCAGTATATAGATGACGTATTATAGAATTGTGCACTATATAATTTTACTCATCGATGTCACCCCAATACATTTAATAATAAAAAATAACCTAAAAATGGTAAGAATTCTGAAAGGAATAAACTAAAAAAAAAACCGAAAACATATATATATTGCAAGGGACTTGTTTTCTGTCACATTTTAGAAAAGGGATTCCTAGGCTTAATTAAAATCAGCAACCATAGTCCCTTGTAAACCATACTTCTTTCCAGAAGAGTTTCTGCCACTTAAAGATTTCCAATCGTTTTTAGTCTTAGAATTTTCATGTCATTTATTCCATCACTAATATATTTCAATTTTTAGTTCAGGATCTTTCTAAACCTCTTTATGACATTGTGAAAACAAACATATTGCATCATATGCCCCCTTTCTGATTTTTATTTTTCCTGTGTGTCAGAAGGATAATATTTCAAGTACCAAACTATGTTCATGTCCTTCAGGGATATAGTCTAGATATAGTTATCAAATAAAACATCCTCATATAGTTTTCCAACATGTCTAGCTCATAGATGAGCTCTTTTGTTGGAAAGAGAAGATAAATCATTGGTTTACATATTATTCCCAACCCTCCATTGATTGCTGGCTGTCAGCATGCTTGAGATTTTGAATAACCCATCAAATTATTAATTTTGGATGATATTCACTAATGCTATGGCTAATTCTCGATTTGGGGGAGAGCACTGTGTAGAGCAACAAAAATGTCAGTGTGGAAGAAGAAGAAAAAAAGATACATCCGCCCTGCAGATGAGTCACTGGGAACATATTGGATACATTTATCAGAGTAGGAAGCACTATAGAGTCAATAACATTTCAGTTTTGACACTTACTTCACATCCAAAAGTTAGATCCACAAATATTTTCTTCCCAGGGACATGTTGTCATAATAAAGGAAATAAAACCTTGGGTCCACACAGCTGTTACCCTTTGCATTTATTCCAAGAAGACACGACCAGAAAGGATGCATCATCATGCACCAACCACCGTTTCACTGCAGGAGGCTGAAGGCAGGAGTCCTAGAAGTGCTGCCAATAAGCTATGTGACTTTGGAGAAGTTGCTAACCATCTCTGGACTTCAGTTTTCTCCTATGATGAACTATGACTTCCAAGGCCTCTCTGCAATTCCATTTAATTGCCTAAAGAATATTTGGCTCTACAAAAGACATGGTTGGAGGAAGCTGTGTTACAAAAGATAGATGGATAAACGCAGATGTTCAATATGGAAGATGTTATGGATGGAATGTTCTGGTGCTGAGAAAGCTCATTAAACAGAGAATAACATTGTAGACTCAGAGGAAACTAAAGAGGTCAGTGAGCATTTGGCCAAAGCCACTCGCAGAGTTGGTGTCCAAGTGAAAGAAAAATGGGGGCTCCCAATTCCCACATTTAGTGTAGGGTGACCAGATGTCCCGCTTTTGGTGGGACAGTCCCGATTTTTAACAATTTGTCCCGCGTCCCGCGGCATTTTTAAAAAGTCCTGATTTTTGGAAAGAATGCACGACAAGCTAGGGAACGGTGGGAGATAGACCAAATTTTTAATCAAGAACCCCCTCCCCCCCGGTTAATGGTGTCCCGCTTTACCAATGTTAAAATCTGGTCACCTTAAAAGTGCCCTTCCATTTGCCCCAAGCATAGACTGACCAGACATACCATTTGAAACAGGACAAAAAACAATGGTGCTCTCCTGTTTCAAATGGTATAGATGGCCAGCCCACTGACACCTTGAACATAGCCCAGTGAGATGAGGCTGATCAGACATTCCAGTTGAAATGGGACAGTACCGTTGTTTACTGTCCTGTTTCAAACAGAACATATTGTCAGCCTATGCTTTGCTGATCCAAGTTTAGCAGCCCCAAACTATCACTGGTAGCTCTCCTCATTTCGCTGCTGGAAAGGTTACTTGAAAGCACCATTTGTGTCAGTGAGAGCAAGGGGATCTTTGAGGACCGACACAGTCTATAAGATGGGAGGCAGCATCCCAATCAATGTGGCCCCAAATGGGGTCAATATTTTACTTTCATTGTCAGCTACACCTTAACCACTTGATTCAAGGTCAGCAATCTACCTCAGCCTTACCCAAATGATCAGGTTAGACTCCATTTAATTTGAACTCAGCCCTTTCAGCAAATAGTGCCACTATTCAATCTTGAGGTGCCCCAAAGGAGGTACGGTTAAGACTTGGAATCCTTGCCTGGATACTTACTGGGCTGTGGCCTCAGGGAAAAATCAACATGCGTTGAACCATGCTAGAAGGGTTACTTACATTATGACAGTACTAGGGACTGGGTGATAGAAGCTCTTCATTGCACAAAAATCTTAACCCAGATTATTAAGGGGTGTGACCAAAGCTCCATGGAGTTGGTATTCAGCAAATACAGGCTCTCAACCTAAATCTAATTCTAGTGCTCATGTTCTTTCTATGGCATATGTTTTTCTCTAATGCAAACAATAACAAAATGAGAAACAAAAATGAAGCTTAAACCGCAGGCTAGGGAAAAGAAAAATAATGGATGGGTTAATAGAAATAAAGAGGAATTAAGAAAGCTGGGTCCAAATTCCAGGTCTTTCTTCTTGATCATCATCTTCTCCTCCTCATCAGCACATAGTAGATATTATTATACTGCTAACAACCACTGAGCACTCACCCTTCAAGTGTTTTAAACGTATTTCCTTCCCTTTATACATATTTTCCATACAACAATGTAATAAGGCAGCTACTATTATCATTCCAATGTTGTGGTTGAAAAAACTGAAGCACAGAGAGATAAGTAACATGATCAAGATCATCCAGTTCCTGGAGGCAGAGCTAACACATGATAATCCTCCCCACCCCCACTTTTCCAAGTTTGGACAGATACTAGACCTGCCCTTCACCTCCCAATGCACCTGCTAGAGTGGTTCAGGGTTCCTGGACAAATCACTTTCCTCCCTGGACATCAGCTTCCTCCAATCAAGCAACACCAGTCTGGATCAGTTCCAAATCTAACATTGACTGATTCTATGTAAGAAAGGAAGACTAAGGAAAACACATGGTTAGAAAAAAATGAGAGTAAGAAGGTAATGGAAAAATAGAAAAGGGAAACATTAAGCAGACTAGGGCACATGCCTTCCTCTCTAATTTCCCAACATACTTCTACCTCCTACTCCAGTCCTCCCCTGAGGAATCCTTCTACACATTGCTCAGCAGAATGCTCTCAAAGCAAAGGGCCCTGGCCTTGTAGGGCTTTGAGAGGTCTTTCAGAGCCAGAAATTCAAGCCATGGGTTCTGGAGACAGAAACAACACTGGGTTCAAGTTCTGGTTTTGCTCTGATCAGCTAGCTCTGTGACTTCAGGTGAGTCACTGTTTCTCCTGGGCCTCAGTTTCCTAATTTCTAAAGTAACAAGCTTAGTAACCACAAAGTCCCCTTCTGCTCTTATAAACAGTGATTTCATGGAAAGTAGAAGCTTCCTTCTTATCCAGTATTCCCCAGTGAACTCTGATATTTTTCCAGTAAGGGCTTGTCTGGGTTAAGGTATGGAAGACTACCATTAAACTGACTTCTATACAGCAGGAGTACTTTAATATGCTGTCCGGAAAAAATCCAGTCATTGTCAATATAATGAGAACAGTTACATGGCTGGATACTTTTTAGACAGTATATTTCTATTTTATTCATATCAATATTTGATTCATATTCATATTCTTTATGTGTATTATATAAATATGTATAAATACTTTTAAATGTTTACTCATGGAGGGTATAATTGCATAATTGCATGAATAAAGGAAAGAGTTAATATTGAAGCTTGGTGGCACTCGTGTGTGTGTGTTTATATATATATATATATATATATGCCTCCAACCTTCAATATTAACTCATTCCTTTATGTGGTCATTTCCCTCATCAATAAACATTTTTAAAACATTATAAAATAAAAGTTACGATTTACTGGGGGCCAGATATTTTGATAGGTACTGGGGACAAAGATGTGACAACCTAGAGTTCCAGTTCAAGAAGCTAGCTAGTGGGGTGGTTGGTGGGAGTGGCGTGGGAAGCGCTATGAGGCAAGTATGTGAATTACTGTATTAGTTTGCCCCATCCATCAGAATCCATCCACTAGCAAGTTACATCATAGAAAGAACAGGAGCTTAGAACCTCAGAACACAAATCCAGATTGCCACCTCTGGTACTCTTGGCCAGCCTTTCTTCATTTAGGACTTTGTCAGGTTGTATTTCACTTCAAAAAACAGAAAACCCAACTCAAAATGGCTTAAACAAGAAGAGAAATCTGCCGTCATACAAGAGGTCCTATGATAAGATGGTCCTGGGGTTGGATAATTCTGCCCCTCAATGATATCGACAAGGGCCTTTCCATCTTCCTAATCCACATTCTCTGACTGTCAGCTTGAGCCTCATGCTACCTCCCTCATGGTGACAGGATGGCTGCAGCTGCTCTAGGCATCATGTTCAGCAGGAGAAGAAGGCCATTTGTCCTTGTATTTTTTTTTTATGTTGTTATTTATTTATTTATTTATTTATTTATTTATTTATTTATTTATTTATTTTTGAAAGAGTAAAAACAATCCCCAGAAACTCCTCAAACACAATTATTTTCAAGCTTGTTGGCCAGACTGAATCACAAGCCCAATCCTAAACCAACCACAAAAGAGGGTGGGAGCACCAGGATTGATTTAGGCTAAACTTACTATAAATTGTTGGAAGGTCATCTTTCTTGAGTGATGGATACCCAAGCACAAGTACAGTCCTATTCATGAGCCAGCCATTCTACTATAGAACCTCTATTCCTCGGGTGTAATAGGGGAAATAACCATCCCTCCTTTGCGGGGCTGCTATAATGAAAACATTGAACAACATTTTGTACACACTAAGCACTCTGCAGATGTAAGATACTAGTACTCCTCTAATATAAAGCAGAGGCGTTCAAATGCAGTGAGGGGCAGAGTCCCCTGCAGGATTTGGTCAAACAGATTGCTGGGTCCCAACGTTTCTGATTCAGTAAGTCTGGGTGGGGTCTGAGAATTTATCTATTAAAGAAGTTCCCAGGTGACCCTGCTGATGGTGGTCTGGGAATCACTTTGAGAATCCCCACTCTAGTCTATTTGTGTCTAGAGTGTCAGAACCAGGTCTGATTTGTATCTCTAGTGCTTCAGTGCCTGGCACATATAGTACATGGTCAATAAAAATAATAGCTAATGTTATCCTGTACTCAGTATTTTGTTAAATTTTTTACACACATTGTTGCACTTGAGGGAGATATTTTTATCCCTCCAGATTTATAATAATAGGTGGGTAACGTGAGCTATAGAGGCAGAAGGCCGGTCAATAGTGGAGCCAAGATTTAAAATCAGGTCCATCTAAGCCAAGAACCTCTGTGATTAACTAAAACTTTATACTGAATATAATAAGTAGTGAATGAATGAATTTAATATCCTAAAAGAAGAAAAAATAACACAGTTATATGTTGATGAAGAGAAAGAGACAAGGCAGGACAGAGTATGTGTCATCTCCTGGAACGTGGTCCAGGAAAAGCCCTTGACATTTGAGATCCTGGGCAACCCAGTAGGACCCTTATCAAGGGTCGATCCCAAGGGAGGTGACTCTAGCCCAGGGGAAGTGGCCTGCACTCAGGAGCTGAGTTCCCTCCTTGCCTAACTGACCTTGGCTCATCTTCCTCTGACACAGCAACACAGCCTGAGAGTGTGATGGAACAGAAGGGCAACTAGGGGGCCTTACTCTCCCCATTCTCCGCCCTCCACTGTCCATGCATTGCAGGGAGCATTCTGACACTGCCTCCCTAGATGTAAAAGAAATCCTCTTCCAGATGCACACTCACTTTCTAAGTCACCAGGGTACCATTTCGTAAATTGCTGCTCTAAAGCAGCGAATGGTACCCTGGTGGCCTCACAGACTGATCGTATCCCTAAAAGTGTTTAATTTACCTCTGGGGGGAATTAACACCCTGGGAAAATCTGGTTAAATGTATAAATGAATCTTCTAACCAGCCAAGATTAGAGATATAAAATCATAAAGCCAGGAGGCAGTCCTTGAGAGCCACGAGTCCCATCCACCCAGCCCTGGCACATTGTCACTATACAGTTTCAGGAAAGGTGGACGTCTTTGCTGATTTCAAAAGGGCATCAGGAAGAAGGCGCCAGCCTTTGGCCTTCAGCATGATTTCTCTCATCTCACTAAATCCCTTTGGCAGTAGCTTGGGCTCATTTCACCCACTCTGCTGCTGGTGGAGATGGAGGACACACGATCTGCAGCACCCTCTGAACCAGAACTTTCTTAGCTTGATGATAGTCATTAAGCTTCTAGCAGGTCTAAAGCTTTTGGGGTGAAGCCTCAATTTAATGACTCTCCTTCTTGTTCCTCCGTGTAAAATAAAAATGCCGAGACTCACTGCACTGGAGACTTTCAGGAATATCTCCGTCAGAACAGGCTGTTATACTGTGGTAGCAATCACCTTCCTAGACTTAACAGCTCATAGCAACAAGGTTTGTGTCTTGTTCACCTCAGCTACAATAAATGTTCAGGTCCGAGGTAGGAGTTCTGCTCTCCAGTCATACTTCAAACATTGCTGGTCCCTGTAGCAGCGGGAAGTCATGTGTGGGCTCTTAAAGCTTCCACTTGGAGGTGACACTTGTCACTCTACCCACATTCCTTGGGCCAAAGCAAGTCACACGGGCTCACCTAACTCAAGGTGGCAGGGAAGGGAAATCCTAACATGTTCCCTGAAGGGAACACAGGAAATACTTGGTAAATCACCACACTGACGACCAGACCATAGGAAACATTCCTGTGTAGGAACTTCTTTGAAAGATACTATTCATCACATACCTGGAAAGTTACGCCAAGAAGTGAGTATGAGGAAAATGAACCTACATTTCTGTCTTTTGGATGCTATGTGCACTTGTTTTGAAGCTATGTCCATTCCAGAATGTTAATATCCCCATTTCACGTAGTGGTGACACACTCAAGGGCTGACAGAGGGGGAGGGAGTCTTAAATCAGATGAGCCAGACCTTTCTATGGATCACATCCTGTACCACCTGCTGAGAGTACAAAATAAATAAGAAATTGTTCTTGGTCTTTAAAACCTTAAGAGTTCAGGAGTGAGATCATCAAATGAACATATTCACTGTAATGTATTAACATCATAACAGTTAAATGCACAGGCTTCCGAATCAAAAGGACCTGAATTTGCACCTCTGGTTCTAGATTCAAGTGTCTGCCTCATAGATCGTCCAGAATCATAGTAGCTTCCCTGAGAGGGCTTGTGAGAAGGAAAGTAGGTAATCTACAGAAAACGTGTATGCACATAGCAAATGCAATGCTGAAAATAAACACTTTATTCGAATCAAGTTGCAGGTTGTTGTAGAAGCACAGGAAGGACCTTAGCCAGGGACAGTAGGAATCATTTCCTATAAACACCACTGACACTGCATTTTGAAAAGTGAATAGATGTTCATAAGGAAAGAAAGAGGTTAAAGACCCTTTAGCAGTGCTAAAGGTAATATCCACAGACCTGGGCCTAAATCAGAACAAGGGTTGATGTGGGTTCAAGCTCTCTCATTGCCATTTGTTAGCTGTGTGGCTGTGTGTGAGTAGCTTCACCTCTCTAAGCCCCTGTTTTCTGACATCTACCTCACTTGGGTTATCAAGGCAGCACTTGATAAATTACAGATGAAATAAAAGAAGGCTTGGCCATATACAAGGTATGGAGGGCTCAAAGGCCAGTGTACCTAGCTATACTCCATTTTTACCCAAGCCTCAGTTTTATAATAAAAAGTGCGAGATGCTTGCTGTCATTATTCCATGAACAGTGGGTGGAAGAAAAATGTGGTTTCATTGGTGGAGGATGAGGACAAGGGCAAGAACAGAGCTGTGTGTTGGTTTTTAGTTATGCGTGGTAGGTTCTTTGATAGCAAAGGAAGGTAATTGACTTACAGTTCCCACTAAACTTAAGAGGTTTTAGTTTGTGCCAGACGAAAATTAAATAATTAGCAAGGAATGTTCAATTCCAACATCCTCGGCCAACTGCCTATTTCTCCATAAAGATAGGCCTCTGGGGAACGGAGAAGGATGTAACTGCAATTAAATAGGCGCATAAACCTTGCAGAGAGCTGTCACCAGAGTGCCAGACCTTGGCTGGGATCTATTCTAGAACACTTACCATCCCCCATTCACGGTGTGCTCTGAGGGAAAATGAATCAAAATGATGGTAAGCACTCCCAGATTTTCCCATTCTTAAAAAATAAAAGTCCAATAAAAGAGGTTCTTCTATAGGACTGTCTAGAAAAGATGATTGTCATACAAAACATAGCTGAAAGGATAGGACATTTTCTTTAAGGTTAAAAAGTCCACATACAGGGGAAGCTGGGATGGCTCAGTGGGTTAAGCGCTCACTTTGCAGCGCCGGGGACCGAGGGTCGTCCCGGCCTCGGCCCTTGCGGACCCATGTGCTGAGCTGGGGAGCTCCCCCAGTTCAGTTCTCTCTCTGTCTTTGTATCTCTCTCTCTCTGTCAAAAACAAAAACAAACAAATAAAAAAAGTCCACATACAAAAGAGGAGTTGTGCAATGTAGATACTACTATATCAACTTACCTGAAATTCTCAGAATCACTATCATGCCTACAAATGAAAATATGTGCCTCCTACATACATTTGTTGGGCATTTAACAGGGGTCTCCAAACTACAGCCCGTGGGCCAGATGCGGCCCGCGAGGCCCTCTCATCCGGCCCGTGGAGACCTTTTTATCTGAATAAAATAATATTAAAGAAATAATTAAAAACAACATCTATGTTTTGATTCTTTTTTATTTGGACCTCCAGTGTGTAGTTGGCCCCCAAACTGCTGTTTGATAATTAATGGGGCCCGCGGGCTGAAAAGTTTGGAGACCCCTGTTAGAATCTAGATCCAGTGTCAAGTCCTGTGACTATAATGCTGAATAAAATATAAGCTCCCCGCCCACCCCATCTGTGTTTCTATGTCATTCAGGATTAAGTTCAGCTATATATAACAAAAATTCAATTAAAAAAATGTCTTACAGTACCTAGAAGTTAATTCTGTTTGTTTGTTTGTTTGTTTGTTTTTTGGGGGGGGAGTGGAAGATGGGTAAAAGAAGACACAGAACAGGCAATCCAGGATGGCAATGCCGGCTCAGCAAAGCTTAGCCGTTTTCACATCGTGTTATACATTCAGTATGGCTGCGTTAGCTTGGTCATCGTGTTCACATCCTAGCCAGCAACAAGGAGGTAGAGGCAAGAAAGGTTATGCCTCGTATCTAAGAGGACTTTTCACAAGAACCAAATATTTCCCAGCCTCAAGAAAGCTAGTAATTAATTCTTTAGTCTTTATTCTGGATGGTCTTATACCTAGCTAAAAACTGGGAGATTTGTTTCTAGGGAGGAAGGCAAGAACTAATATTGAGGGATAATTAACAGTTTTTGCCACAAGATTAAAGAGCTTATCTTCTTTCTTTTCTCCATTGTCGTATTCATAACTAATTCATTGACATAGCACCATTCTCTTCCACGAGGAAGGAAAAGCCCTGGGCACAAGTGTGTGACAGAAAAAATTTGTGTATAGGAAAAATTGGACTTTTTCTGATCTTTCAGATTACTAATAGCTGAAAGTCTTATATGAAAATCAGAACAAGAAAATATCAAACTATCAGAGAATTTATAAGGATGTCCCTCCAGGAGATAATTGTTTAAGTTCTTGAGGTAAAATAAACTAGGATGCTTACATCATGCTATATATAAAAAGAAATTCCATGAAGATTAAAAATGCAAATATAAAAAAGGAAGTATTTTACAATTAAATTTAGAATGTTAGGTACTTAATCTTGTTGTGGGAAGGGCCATAAATAGAATATACATACATATGTACATACAAGTATACACAGAGCATGGCATACACAAAGATGGCATATTAGGGAAAAAAAAAATATATATATATTAGTTTCCTAATATTTTCTGATTACCCTTCATGTAAGAATGAATATATATATATTCATTTTTAAATATATAAAATTATATATATAATATTATATATATAATTATATATACATAAATAATACATATATAATTATATATATATATAATTATATATATATAATAAAAGGGTAATCATACCCTTAATATAAGAAAAAAATGAACACTCCAAATTAAAAAATGACAAAGGCAGTTCTCCAAACAATTATATTTAATTTACATGAATTAAAATGATGTAGTCAAAAACAGGGGAAGCTGGATGGCTCAGCAGGTTAAGTAAGCACTTGCTATGTAGTCCCTGGGACTGAAAATCGAATCCCCGCCTGGCCCGTGCAGACTCATATGCTAAACTGGGGTGTGCGTCCCATGCAGGCGGCCCCCAATTTAGTTCTTACCCCACCCTCCATTCAGTCCCTGGCTCGAGTGGGCGTGCCTCCCATATGAGAGACCCCAGCCCAGTTTCCACCTTGCACAACCCCTGCCTACCTGTGTAGAATGAAACCATGTTGAAAACTGATGATGTACAACTATGTAGACTGCTTTGGGCCCTTCCCCTTCTCTCTGTCTCTCTTTGTCTCTGTCAAAAACAATAAAATAAATCTTTAAAAAATGTGCGGAAAAAATTGATGCAGTCAAAAACAAATAAATATAAAAGGAGAAAAAAATTACTATAAAAACAATTGGAGTTATGTTGTCTGCCATTCCACTCAAGGTGTCAGAACTCTAGATTGCACTTGATACAAATGATGCAAACCTACTTCCTATCTCTGTACTCCAGGGACCTTCAAGAGTCATTGGGACTGTATCTGAATAAGCGATGCATCTAAAGTCTAAACATGTAAAAGGCAACTTGACCAAGATTTGGTGAGCTGGGAGAGACAGATTTGCCCCCTCACAGCAGGTGGGAAATATAAGTTGACGGAAGCTTTCTTGATCATAATTTGGCATGCCTGGGCTCCAGAGTCTGGGAGGTATTTGAGAACTATAGCTTGTTCGACAAGCAAGGGGACAGATTGTTGGCTAAGCTGGGGAATAATTAGTGAAGCATTTCAACAAGAGAGGCTTGCTTGGGGATATTTAAACATTTTGGTTATGTGTCTCAGTAGAGAGGTAGGGCTGTAAACCAACGTTTCTCAAGAGGGCTTGGGCATCTTGGTGTTCTCTGATAGTCTATCGAAGGTTCTCAAGGTCTTCACATGGCTTCAGAAGCAAAAGTTTAAAACAATTCTGTTTACATATGTTTGAAATGTAAGCTTAATTATGATTTTCTAGAAATTAAGTTATAGTTTTAATAAGCATTATATTCTTAAATGTTGGTTATGCAAAGCTAGTATTGTATTCGTTATTTTGTCTTAACTAATTTCAGATAACTGATACTGGGTAGTTAATTAGCTAAGACTTTTAAAAATCTGTTGTATGTTACTTTTCTTTGTAAAATGTGAAGTTATTGTTGTTACTGTATTGCTGTAATATAATACAGCAACTAAAGAGGTCAATAATTCAGAAGTCATTGACTGACGTATGTGAGTGGTGATAAAATAATTCAATGCAAAATAATGTCTAAAACATGAATAGTGAGCAGTTCCAGTGCTAACAGAAAATGTGAGTCTTTGTGTGTTGGGACACACATAGTTATAAGTGATTTTTTGCACACAGTCAAAAAAATAAGGTAATAGAAAGAATTATGATGAATCTCAAAATTAGATTTTATTGAGCAAGCCAGCTGTTCATTCTCAATTCTTAGTGTTTTGTCTGATATGAAACTGTCAAATAATGGTATGAAACCACCACATTTTTTAAAATCTCTCTAAACACAGTGACTTCTCTAGTAAATAAAATTAGATTTTCCATAATAAGCACAAAAAATTGTTTCTCAGCACAAAACTGATGCACATTATTGCTAAAGGCAAAGAGAGCAAAACTACAGAAACATCTTTATAGTCACATTTTTTACATCATAAAAAGGACCAAGTGTCACTCCTGAACAGCTTGTAAAATGTACCCCAATATAGCAAACATTATACTTAGAGAGAAAGAAGAACAAGCTATCAGTAAAATTCCTTTAGCAAATGATACAGATGGGCATATCATCACAACATTGACATATAGTATAGAAGAGCAATAGCTCTCTCATACACAGGCTGTCAATGGGCAAAAAACAATGGTACGTAGCACATGAATCAGGTCCTGGGAAATTATGGTACATACAGAAGGAAGAAGGGCTTGAGGAGCTTTTGTTTGTTGATCACTGAAAAATCCACATCTAGGAACTTAGGTAATGGCATTTTGTTAGCTAAGATTAACTTGGAAAAGGTATATTGATAAATACTGATGGAGCATCAGGCATGTGTGCAACAAGAAAAGGTGTTATCATAATCACACAAAGATGCTTTTATCTTAATATCATTCCCCTGACTGATTCATTCAAAAAAGGCAATTGTGAGTGAACAATGTTCCTTCTGATCTTGATTAATACTGAAGGAAATATTAATCTCTGTGAATATAAGCAAATCATAGCTACCAAGAACATATATTTTTTTCAATTTGCTATGCTAAGAAATGGGCAGCAGGTACAAGAGTGTTCTTCTATGCTGAAGTATACTTGCTGTGAAAAGAGAACGTACACATCCAAGTTTTTACACACAAGGGGCATAACTTCAGCTATCCAAAGCAATCTTGAAAAAGAGGAGTAAAGTTAGAAGACATACTCTATTTGACTTCAAAGCTCACAATAAAGCTACAATAATCAAGGCATTGTGGTGCACATAGATCAGTGGAACAGACTAGAAACCCAGAAGTAGACCCACACATGTCACCAATTAAAAAAAAAAAAAGTTTGTACTGAGCTAAAATTCATGTAACATAGAATTCATTATTTTAAAGTGTACAATATTAAAGTATATGGGTTTTAGTTTTTTGTTTGTTTGTTTTAGTTCACTGTTGAGCAACTATGATCATTATCTAATTCCAGAACATTTCCATCATTCCAAAACAAATTTGTGCCCATTAATATTCACTCTCTGTTTCCTTCTCTCTTATCACCTGGGAACCACTAATTTAGTTTCTGTCTCTATGGATTTGCTGATTCTGTGTATTTCATATAAATGGAATTATATGATGTGGACTTTAGTGTCTAGCTTCTTTTAATTTGTGTAATAACCTCTGGTTCATCTATGTTGTAGCATGTATTAGTGCTTCTTCATTCTGTCTTCATGGCTGATAATATTCCACTATATAGATATATCACATTTTGTTAATCAGTTTATCTGGTGATGGACATTTTGCTTGTTTCCATTGTTTTGATATGATGACTAATTGTGCTGTGAACATTTTTTTTATATGAACATATGTTTTTAATTCTATGGATATATATCAAAGAGAGGAATCCCTGGGTCATACGGGAACTCTAAATTTAACATTTCAAGGACTGACAAACTGTTTTCCACAGTGGCTGTACCATTTTATAATTTCAGCAGTGATGTACAGGATTTCAATTTCTCCAAATTATTGCCAATAATTCTTTTTCTTTATTGTTCAATTTATTGGGGAGACATTGGTTGGTAACAATTATATAGTTTCCAGGTGTACAATTCTACATCACATCTTCTATGCCTTGCATTATTTGCTAACCACCTAGAATCAGATCTCTTTTCATCACCATATATTTGATGCCCCCTCCCAACTCCCCCCACCTCATTCTTTCACCCACCTTCCCCTTTAAACTCAGGTAATCATCAAACTATTGACCGTGTCCATGAGTTTTTGCTTCTTTATTACTTTTAGTTTTATATTCCACCTATAAGTGAGGTCATATAGGTCTTGATTCTTTCAGTCTGACTTATTTCGCTTAATAAGATGGTTTCAAAGTCCATCCATGTTGTCATGAATGGCTGTATTTCACCTTTTCTTATTGCTGAGTAGTATTCTATTGTATAAATGTACCACATCTTCTTTATCCAGTCATCTAGAAATGACACTTTGGTTGTTTCCATGACTTGCATTGCCAATACTTCTTATTTTCCATTAGAAACCTATGATTTTACCCATCCTAGTGAGCATGAAGTGGTATCTAATAATAGCTTTGATATGCATTTCTCCACTAGCTAATGATATTGAACATATTTTCATGTGCCTATCAGCCATTTGTCTATCTCCTTTGAAAAAAATGTATATTCAAATACTTTGATTTTTTTTTTAATTGGGTTGTCTTTTTATTGTTAAGTTGTACAACTTCTTTATATATTCTGAATACTAGACCCTTATCAGATATGCATATTTTCTCCTATTCTGTAGGGTTTTTTCTTTCCATTTTTTTGATAGTGTCCTTTGATGCACAAAAGTTTTAAATTTTAATGAAGTCCAATTTTTCTCCCCCCCTCCTTTGTTTGCTTGTGCTGTTAGTATAATAAGAAACCATTTTTCTTTGTTTGAAATTTTTTTATTATTAAATTAATTTTTTTACTAGTTATTTATTGATCTATTCAGGTTTTCTATCTCTTTCTGAGTCAGTTTTGGTAGTTTGTATGTATCTAGGAATTTGTCCATTTCATCTAAGTTATTTAATTCATTGGCATATAACTGTAGTAATTTCTCTGAATCCTTTATATTTCTATATATTCAGTAGTAAGATTCCCTGTTTCATTCCTGATTTTAGAAATTTTTTTTTTTAGTCTGGCTAAGGATTTGCCAATTTTGTCGATTTTTTCAAAGAACCAACATTTGTCTTTATTGACTTTCTGTATTGTTTTTCTATTCTCTATTTTGTTTATCTCCACTCTTTACTATTTCATTGCTTAATATTAGAAATGAAATCTTTGATATTTTATTTCTTTTTCTTGCTTTGGGTTTTGTTTGCTCTTTTTTCCCTAGTTCCTTCAGGTGGAAAGTTGGATTATTGATTTGAGATCTCCTTATCTCAACATAGGCATTTATAGCTATAAATTTCCGTCTGAGCACTACTTTTACTACATCTCATAGGTTTTGGTAACCTGTGTTTTTGTTTTCATTTATCTCAAACTATTTTTTAATTTTCGCGTACTCATTGACTGTTTAGAACCATGTAGTTTAATTTCCACATATTTGTGAATTCTCCAAAATTCCATTTCAAATTGGCTTATAATTTCATTCCATTGTGTTTGGAGAACACTTTGCATGATTTCAATAGTTTAAATTTATTGACACTAGTTTTATGACCTAACACATGGTCTACTTTGTAAAATGTTGTATGTACACTAGAGAAAAATGTGTATTTTGGTGTTATTGAATGGAATGTTTAAAAGAAAGGTTCAACTACTTATTGAAAAAAGTAGCAAAGCAATCCAATATAGAAAACAGTCTTTTCACAAATGGTGCTGAAAGAAATTAGATAACCCACATGGAAAAGGTGAATCTCTACCCCTCTCTGACATAGTACATACAAATTAATTCAAAGTAGATCTTAAGCTTAATGTAAAATCTAAACCCTTAAAACTTCTGGTAGAAAATACAAAATAATATTTCTTGTGACTTGGGAATAGGCAGAATTTTCTTAGGTCACAGAACACAACAACAACAAAAGAAAAAAATGATATGACTTCATTGCAATAAAAATAATTTCTGTTTATTGATAGACCTATTAAGAAAATGGATAGACAAGACATAAACTAGGAATACACACACACATACACACGACAGAAAATTGGTATTTAGGGTATAAAGAGCTTCTACAACCAAATAACTAAAAAGGCCAATTCACTTAATAGTAAATGAAAAATATATTCTATATTGGAAGATATATAAATGGCTAACAAGCACATAAAAATGTGTTCAACATCATCAGGTAAACGCAATTTAAAGCCATAATGAGATATCACTATGTACCCATGAACATTACTAAAACTAAAAGACTGATAACACCAAATGTTAGCAAGGTTATGAAGCAACAGAAATTCTCATGTATTGCTGATGGCCTGTAAAATGCTTCAGTCATTTTTGGGAAATAGTCTGGTAGTTTCTTATAACTTAAATATACACTGACCTTATGTTCCAGAAATTCTACTCCTAGGGATTTACACTCCCCTCCAAAAAAAAAATCAAAATATATAGCCACAAAAAGTCTTATACAAGAATTTTTATAGAGGCTTTATGCACAATAACTCCAAACTGAAAATGGCTCAGCTGTCCATCAATGGAAGAATGGCTAAATAAACTGGTATATTCATACAACATTATAGAGTACAGCAATATCAAAGAATGGGCTACTGATATACCCAATGGTTTAGATGAATCTTAAAACATTATGCTAAGGGAAGAAAGTTCTTACCAAAAATAGTCCATTATGCATACTCTATGATTCCACTTACATAAAACTCTAGAATAGGAAAAATTAATCTTTAATTTAAAAAATTAGACTGTGATTGTCTCTGAAAGAGTATGGGTAGAAATTGTCATAAGAAGGAACTTTCTGGATGTGATGGTACTTTGTAGGGGTTTGGGTAACACTGGTGTTTAGATTTGTCAAACTAGTAGAATAATACACTTAGGATTTATACATTCATCATATTAATATATGATGAATTTTATTTTTATAAGGAACTGCAACAAGTGTGAACACAAGTTAATGATATTAATGCTGCAATTTACTTTGAAGTGTATAAAAAATGAGATGAATTATTGGATGGATAGGAATATAATAGATGGAGAAGTATGATAAAGCAAATCAATAAAATGTTAACTGTAGAATGTAAGTAAAATATGAGCATTGACATCATAATTCTTTAATTTCCTCTGTATGTTTGAAAATTTTCATAATAGCATATTAAAATGTGTCTAATAAAATAAATGAAATTATGGTTCTCATAATTCTCATAAACACCATTTTTATGATTTTAGGTATTTAATTATATGTTCTTTCTTATCAATAATTTAAATCTTTTGAACAAGATAAACCTATTATTTCAGTTTTTTAAAAAAACTTTTTAATGTCAAGGATAAAGGTTAAAATGTCTGGTACAAATAACTTAATCACTAAGAATTTGACATTTCCCATCACTGATTTTCTACACTTATCACAAAATGAGAACCATAAGGGCATGTAGAAATACTTTCCAAAGTCAAATGAAATAATAGTAAAATTGGGTATCCATTTGCTGCCATCTCTTAAGTTGAAATATTCAACTTCCTGACTTTTGAATGTGATATGCTCATTGATTTAGTATCTGACTGAATGATGAAAGTGGTCTTCAGTGGGAAATCTTTTCATAATTTTTATGTCTATATTCAATCCAGAACCATTTGTCAGAGCCACCAAAAACTTGCTGCCATTCCTGACAACCTGTGACTGTAAGTCTGGATTTTCTAATATAGTGAATATAAAGAATAGGAGAAATTGGCTGGACACAGAACATGGCCTATGGCTCAAGTTATCTGTCAAATATTAATACAGTCTTAGCCCAAGTTCCCTAGAAAAGAGTTTGAGGCAAAAGATTATCTACTAACACATTTTTGGGGAAGTATAATTCTAGGGAATTAAGAGTGAGGAAAAGGGGGGTGGTTATTTAATGGAAGAAGAGAGATCAAATACAAAGGAGTGCATTATTGAGATGGCCAAATTCCATAATAAGATCAGTTGCTCATTCCTAGTGAGGTATCATCCCTAAGTCCATATCATATTTTTGTGTTTCAGAACAGCCCTGGACAGGGGGAGTCTGAGGGGCATAGAAATAGGAGAAAGGTTGACAAATTTATCTTTTGTTTCCCTTTGCCTCTCTTCTTCCAGTATTCAAAGTCTACTTGAAAGGTGGTGCTCTCCTTTGGTCACAGTTCCCATGGGTCTATGCCAGCCAGTGGAGTCCTCTCCTTGTCAGTTGACACCACATGGGGTTCTTTAATGGTGGAATTGGTGGCAGCACATAGGCATTAGAATCTTGGGACTGAAATGAGCTGTGGATAAAGTAGCTTTGGCCAGGAGGTAAGGCAATGTGGCCAGTGTAAGCAGAACTGGGGAAGTTCACAGTGGACCTGGTACACATAAGTTGGTGATCGTTTGCTAACAATACACACTTAACATAAGATGGACTGACATAAAATATTATTTAAGTTATGGCTTAAAAATTTTAATATTTTATTATAACATGTATAAGAAATCTTTAAAAATTTAACCTAAAATCTCTATATATGAAGAATAACCTTTTAGTAGCCAACACTGGTCCTTGCAGTTTCATACGGAAAAATTCATGTGATATAGTTCACTGTATTGTATCACAGGACATTTTCCCCATTCTTTAGCCATGTATACATAATCATTATCTCAAGAGGAACAAAGCTAATAATAGTGACCAAGGCATTAATATAAAACATGTAACCTCATAAATATTCCATAATAGAAAATTTGGTTTTCTTCAGTTTCATTCTGATATGTCCATAACACTTTTTATTTTTCCTGAGTGCAATTCAGTGTTTTTGTCTATTTGATGATTAAAGTCTTTCTCTAATTCTGCAGAATCTTAACTATCATCTCAATACTGCCTTTCTATAATTCTATCCTTTTTTTCTTGAACTTCTTAATATACATTACAGCTTCCCCTTCTGTTATCTGTGAGTCATAAGTTCTCTTTTATATATTTTTCTTTTATCTCTCCATCTTGCAATATGAATAAATTCCTCAGTATTATCTTTCTAGTCATCGATTCCCTTTTCAACTGTGTCAGTCAGTGTGGTGTTTATTTTGCCTGAGGGTTTTTCCTTCCCATAGCCACATTTTTCATTTCCATGATTTCCAGTTGATTCCTTTAATAGTCCTCCCTTGCTTCCTTAATCTCTTTAAAGATCCTCAAGATATTTATTTTAAAATTGTTTTAAAAACCTTTTATTATATTTATTTCCTAATTGTGCATTTGTTGTTGTTGTTGTTGATGATGAGATATCTTTTATACCTCAATTTTCTGCATTAGCTTTGACATTCTGAATGTGAGTTTATTTTGTATGAATTATTGGATGGGTTTTATTATATTTTTCTTTCTGCATTTAATCTTCTCAATTTGATGTTTTTGGTTGTCTTTATCAGGGATCCCAAGCAGAGTCCCCAGTTCAGAAAACTCATGATCTATCTATCTATCTATCTATCTATCTATCTATCTATCTATCTATCTATCTATCTATCTTCAATCATTGTATTATATCACAAAGCATTTGGGGAGTCCCTTACCTCTTATGCTATGGCAGTGTCTCTTTCATTACCTAGCCACTCAACAGATGCAAGTAGTAGTTTAAACAGTTTAAGCCTCAGTTCACTAGAAAAGCCCTCTTCTAGAACATCTGACAAACTGAACCTAAATCTATTGCCATGAATAGTTGTTTGATCACTTTCTCTTAGAATGAACCCTGAGCTGCCTTTCTTTTCTTCTATTCTGGAAGTTTAGTAGGACCAAGGCTTCAGACCCCATTTGCTTTTGGGTATTTCTGATCTACAGCTATGTTTATCCAATTTTTCAGTTATAGGTCTTTTAAAATTATTTCAATGGAAACATATTATTAGCCATTGTTATGCATTGGAGTGTGAATGTGCAAGTATGTATAGAGTGCTGTGATCACACATTTCAATATATTGAGTGACATTTAAATCTGGAACAGGTTAAAGTATTAGAATTGTAATTTAATTTTTAAGTATTAAATCTTTTAGTGATGCAATACTTTTTAAGTAAAAAGTGAACTTTGAGAATTAAATTCAGAGGAGATAATTAGGCATTAGGTATGTGCAAAAATATTGTCTTCTATGATATTCATCATGACATTACTTATAAACAAACAAACAAAGAAACAACCTGAATGATCAACAATAGAGGATTTAAGCATGTGCATGAGGAATTTTCACATAGTTACTAAAAAAGTTTATGAACAGTTCATTTGGTATGATCCCATATATGTATTTATGTATTTACTGAAAGGGGATACAACAAAGTATTGACAATAGTAACCATAAGATGGTGGAAATATGAATGACTTAAAACTTTTCCTTTTTTAACTTGCTTTTGTGTTATCTGTTTTGTTTTTAACTGATTCTAAAGTTTCTCAGGTTGGACACTTTATTATCTGAGTTTCCATTTTCTTCTTTGTGAAATGGGAATAATCACAGTAAGTTCATCATAAGTTGATTGTGTTGATTAAATGAGTTAATTTATGCCCACCAAGTCTGAATTCCTTTTGCACCTTAGACAAGTAATTTAGTTTTGTCAAAGTTCTGTTCCTTTATATGCAAAATAGGGATAATAGTATTAACTACCTCAAATGACTGTCTAGATAGGATGGGATTCTCTAAAGAGATTAGTAGAGTGCCTGGGCTATAGTTGGTTTTTAATGCATGTTAGCTAATACTATTTTTGTTGTTGTGGCTATTAATTTTGCTGTTGTTTTTTTGCTGCTGTTTTTAGCTTCCTCGATGCCTTCCTTTAAAAATCTTATTTATTTTCTTATTAGTTTCATGTGTGCAATAGAATATAACACTTAGACATTTATAGACTTTGTACAGTGATAACCCCAACAGGTCTACTCAATGTCTTCCTTTTAACAGAACAGCCTTACTGATCCTGAGTCTCATTTTCTTGGGCTTTGCTTGGACAACGAAGTATTAATTGATGATAATAATTTAATGTGCCTCTTCTCCTGATAATATATTTATAGTATAACAGGAGTATTTAATATCATTACTGTGAAAAATTGAGAACATTAATGACTAATACCATTCATCTCCATGAAGGGTAGAGGAGATAAATGTGGAGCCTATAAGCCTTGAGGCAACCCCATCAGATTGTTTGCTCTGCCTCTAAACTTCTGGTCTACCATTCTGAGATTCTGTGATTTGCACAATTGTATTCTAGTACCAAAAGCTGATATGTCCTTAGGAGGCTTGTAAATTAGATAATAATAATAATAATGTATTACAATTGAATAACAGAAGCAAACAATAATTATGTGGTATTATACCTCATTACATAATGAAAGAATTTATGCTAATTCATTCCAGGAACTTTATCTAAAGAAAAACAGGGTTGGCTAGTAGGTATTTCATATCACTAAAAATGAATATTTAAGACAATCTTCACAGTGTAACTATGAAACTTGAAGATATGGAAGTGTATCTTTAAAAACTTTACTAGGCATCATAATTCCATAATGAATGGGTGGGACTTCTAGGTTTTCAGAACAATGGTTGATCCCTGATTATAAACCTTTCTTTCCTTTTTTCCCCCCTAAAAATTAAAATCAACAAAGAAAATAAATAAACCTGTACCAAAATATCTTCTCCATTATTAGGATAAAGAGAACTCTATAACCTTATACCTTATTTTACCTGTGAGTATAAAAATAAGAATAAATTTCAATAGAGATCTTGCTGCCAATCACTGCTGCAAGTCTGCACATACAGAGAGTAGGAGAGGAAGGACTTAAAAGACTGCATGATAAAAGAACACAGGAGACTGGAGGACTGAAGAGAAGCTCTGACAAAATCACTTGCAGATATACAAAGTACAGCAATAAATGCAAAATACTGAACACAGAAGAGGACTTGGTTGTTTATAACCCTGGCTCAAAGAAAGGGGGGATTAAGAGTATACAGGGCCAGCAGTGTCAACTTTGGAGAAGTGTTGTTACTGGGGAGAAAAAAGGTGATATCTTTTGGTGATGATGCAATGAAGAGTGTGTGTGTGTATATATATATATATATATATATATATATATTCTGAAGAAATGAAAGAGAAACAAAACCTGCAATTCTTGTCCCTAACAAAATGATCATTTAAAAAACCTGTCACAAAGAGGATAGAATTGACAGAAACAGTTGCTCTCAAACTAGGAACTCTGTCATTGAAATAGAGGAGAGTAAAATATAGACCTTCTGAATAGGACTAATTTAAAGAGAATATCATATCTACACAGAATTACTGCAAAAAGTCAGGTGCTATAAATAAAACTTTTCCTGATGAAAAGTCTTTCCCCCAAATGAGCCATGAAGCAGAAGAAAACTTTAACACAGCATTTACATATTCTCAAACAAGACTTGGGAATATGAAAGAAAACAAACAAGCAAACAAACAAACAAAACTCAAATTAGAAATACAAAAATTAATAACACAAATGGACAGAAAAGGGGAAATGAAACATGAGACGATGAAACTCTAAAAAAACAAACAAACAGAAGAAAAAGAAAAAATCACACTAAAAGTAAAAACTTAATAAAAGGCACTGAAGTAAGCAGATAGACAATCAAGAGAATAAAAATAAGATTAAGAAAGAAGTAAAACAGGTCAGAGAGAAAGTAGTTGAAATGGAAGTAACACAAAGAAGATTAAGCATAAGTATAACTGGCATCCCTGAAGAAGAAATTTGAAACAATGGATAAGACACAATATTTAAAACTAAAATGCGAGAAAACTTTCCATAAATAAAAGAAGACTTGAATCAGGGCTCACTGAGTACTGCAGAGAATAATTTATATGTCTGAGAACTATCCTGTTAAAACCATTAGACTTTAACGACTAAGAAAATCAAAGGTGTCCAGGCAAAAAGATAAACTATATTATAAAGGCAAGAGGATCAAAATAGCATCTTATTTCCCAAATGAACATATAAGGCAAAACAACAGTGAACCAGCATTTTCAATAAGCTTGGGGAAGAAAGTGCAAACCAAGATGTTTACATCCAGCTATACTGTCCTTCAACTATCAAGGTCATATGAAATCGTTTACAATGTTCCCAAACTTAGAGAATAATGGACACATATTCCATTCCTATAGATTTATAGCAGGAATGAAAATAATAGGCTACAGGCCAAATTCAGCCTGCCACCCATTTTTAAAATAAAATTTTATTGGGGCACAGTCATATTCAACTATTTGTACCTACTTTCTGTTGTCTATGGTTGTTTTAGTGATAACAGTGGCATAACTGAACAGTTATGATAGAAATCATACAGGCTACAAAACCTACAATATATACTCTTTGGCCCTAATTTATAGAAAATTTTTATCAACTGTTAATTTAAAGAATGCGTATCATCCAACCAAAGGATAAATGAGAAAAGAACTTTGCAGAAGGGCTGATGGTGACTGTTTCATATATTTAACTATAGATCTAAAACTAGAAGAATAGTATCATAAGTGAACATAGCATGTTCTGCTATAGTAGAAAGAATGCAACTAAAAAGAGAAAGGAGAAAAATGAGAGCACTCAGAATAAGATCACTGACTGTCATATAGGTAAAAGAGTACAGTTAAATGATAGTATTTAAACTGAGGACAAGGATAAATAAGTAAAGAGAGACTTAAGGACACTACAAAAAGTATGAATAGAAATGTAACCACTAAGATAAAAATACAGACCTTCTGAAATACTAGAATAAAATTTTTGAAAAAGCAAACAGGATACCTCAAATAGAGAAATAAACTTAGTAAATACAACACAATACACCCAATAATTTCAAATAAAATTATATGACAGCATTGAGAACAAAGATTACATTCATATAAATATTACCTTATTAAAAGAAAAAGGTTTCCAAATTTTCATTTAAGCAAAACCCAACCCAAATCTATGCTGTTTAAAATAGTGTCTGGCCCTTAATAATGAATTCTGGTATAATAATAAATTTATGGAAGCTAGTGTTAATATAGTTTCTATAAGTCCTCAGTATCTTATTTTAAATTCCAAATCCAAAAATCTCTGAAAAGGTTTTCATAACTCACCTGGCATCAATAACTGCCATGATATGATCTCATCTGATAGCAAAACCTGACCTAAACTGTTGAAAGTCTATTTATAGTCTTTATTTCTACTACTTAGAGTGAATATTCATATATGTCACAACTGAAATATCCATGCGATTGATTATGGGCTGTTGCTTTCAGACACAGCTGGGAGTTTTACATGATGCACAGCAAATTCACCATATAGCTTTTCTAAAATCAAATTGATTCTGAATTCCAAAACGTAATTGTCCCAAGGGTTCTCGATAATGAATTGTGGAGTACTTCTTCTACTACTACCATTACTACTAATTCTATTAAATAATCCCCAAAAAGGGCCAGTCAGGGAGAGGGAGCATAATACATTGCAACATTTTTTTAGTAGCAAAGAATTGGACACAATTAAAAACTTGCAATAGGAAAATGACTAAATAAAATACAGTCTACTAAATTGATGAATGTTATGTAGTCATTTGTGATGATTCTGTAATAACACAGAAAAAAATACTTATACCACAATGTTAAACAAACAAAAAATACAATATAAAAATTTTAACTAGGTTAGAATTCAAATTTGGAAGAATTTTACATATAATATGGACTGAAGTGGCACACAGAAAAAAATAAGTCACTTGTAAGAGAATAAAAATTGCAAGCTTGTCTAACTCGTGGCCTGTGGGTCTTGCAGCCTGGGGTCTGATGATTGAATCCCAGTGCTGGCCTGGGTGGACCCATATGCCAAGCTGGGGTGTGCCCCCAGTTTGGTTCTCACGGGGCAAGCTTCCCACGTGGGAGGCCCCTGGTTTAGCTCCCGCCCCAGCCTTGCTTCCCATGTAGAAGGTCCCTAGCTCACAGGGGCGTGCCTCCCATGCAGGAGGCCCTGGGCCCAGTTCCTGCCCTGCGCAGCCCCACGCCCATCTGTGGAAGGGAACTATATTGAAAACTAATGTACAACTATGGAGACTGCTCTGGGCTCTCCCCCTTCTCTCTGTCTGTCTGTCTGTCTGTCTCTCTCTCTCTCTCTGTCAGAAAACAAACAAACAGTAAACAAAAAACAATAAAAACTGTTTAGGAATTACGCAGGATGACAATGAATTCAAGATTGCCTAAAAAATAAAAAGAAAAGCATTACAAGTGCTTAAGAACTTGTTAGCAATCTGAGAACCCTGAACATTTAAATGAAATTTATAGTCAAGAATAGAAGAGTCAATTCTATATAAAATCATAAAAGAAGCAGTTACTCTCTGTATTCCTAGCCAGTCCAACAGTTGCCCCATCAGACAGGCACATGAACACACATAATCACTACAAGCCAGGAATAGACCCTTGCCTAACATTTGCTGGGCCTGGGTCAAGAATATAAATTGAGGCCCACATAGAATAAGTCTAAATATTAAAAAAAAATTTTTTTTTTATTGTTTTTGACAGAGAGAGAGAGAGAGAGAGAGAGAGAGAGAGAGAAGGATACAGACACAGAGAGAGAACTGAACTGGGGGCACTCTCCAGTTCAGTACATGGGTCCACACGGGCTGGGACTGAGATTCGATCCTGGGTCCCCGGCGCTGCAAAGTGAGTGCTTAACCCACTGAGCCATCCAAGCTTCCCCAAGTCTAAATATTAAAAAAAATCAATCCATTGTTTAACAAATCAAACATGTTTTGACACTTAATGACAGAATTTAAAAATATGTGAAAATTTATTGTTTTTATATGACAAAAAACAAGAATATTGTTAGAAAATTAAATTTTATTATTGCAGGTATCTGGGTGATCTACTGATGGGCTTAGAAGGGTAGTAATATATTGTTATACACATTTCATAAATTATGTATAAATTTCATAAAATTTATTTTTCTGGCCTTTTTTTGTACACAAAATCTTTTAATTATATGTTATAATCAACATTTTTATTTCAATTGTGTCTTATGAAAGCAATTATCTAAAGGTTGATAAAAATAAGATGAAATTATATTCTATCGTACAACATGAAATTGATGTCAAAAACAGAAAACTAGGGTCCACGGCAATCCTGCCATAACATGGCTCTCTGGAGTGACCTTGCCTGGGAACAGTGGACATGACACTATGCACAGCCCAGACAGTGTATTGATACCTGTTCCTCTAAGGCTACCTGGGGCCCTCCAGGCCTGGGGAGGAAGCTGTAGACTTCCCTACTTCATTTACATCAGCTGTCTTTAAAGTGTTTCTCACCAGCCCAAGAAAAGCAGGAAATCAGTTTAGCAGAGGGAAATAAACAGATGGACAGAATCATTTATTTTGAGGGGAACTCTGTGCTGTTTGAATTAAAGTAATGAGCACTTTAAGATGCTGCAAAGCTGTTTTTACATTTCATTTGAGTAATTCAAGATGTAAACAGAGCCCCATGGCAGATGAGCAGAACCAAACTGCTTCAGTTTCTGAATATTCTAATAAAGCCCTGGGGAATGGAGCAGTCTCCCTTTTTCAGGAGATAAAAGTGACAGTAATACTTAATTTTTTGAGGAAATTCCATATTGTCCTCCATAGCAGTTGTCATGGTTAGACAAAAAAGCTGTAGTACAATGGAATATTACTCAGCCATAAGAAAAGATGAAATACTGTCATTTGTGACAACATGGATAGACCTTGAGATCATCATGCTAAGTGAGATAAGTCAGACAGAAAAAAACAAGAACCATATGACTTTACTTGTATATGGAAGATAAGCCACAAAGAAACAAACACTCATGGACACAGTCAATAGTTTAGTGGCTACATGAGGGTAAGGAGGGAGGGAAGTGAGAGAGGAGGGAGAGGGCATCGAATATATGGAAATAGAAGGAGAACTGACTCTGTGTGGTGGACACATATGCAATATATAGGCGATGTAACGTAGAATTGTACATCTCGAACCCATGTAATTTTACTAACCAATGTCATCCCAATAAATTTAACAATAAAATAATGACAGTGATAATGATGCTATCAACAATAGCATCTGCTTATTGATCATTATTATGTACTGGCCCTAGGTAAGGCACTTTTTATATAAATTATCTTTAATCCTCATCAAAACTCTGCAAATCTCTACTGAGTATCAGAAGTTGAGAAATTTGTTAAGGTAACAGAGCTTGTAAATGGTGGATCTAGGATAGGAACCCACTTTCCTACTATTATAAAATTCTTAACTCATTCTGCCACACCACAGATGAAGGGAGTTCTGCTCTTGTCCACTTCTTCACTTTAGCTTTGCTTTTATTTGAATGTAATTCCTTTGTTACTGATGTTCTGTAACTAAAATAACAAGGAAAGCAGTGGCCTTTATGCTGGCTCAGGTTCCAACAGCTGCTAGTTGGGGATATTCAGCAGGTTATTACCTAAAGCTTCTGGGCTTGTCTTTCTCCACGTTTAAGGGGACTAATGCTATCCTACCCACATAAGGTAGTGAATGAAAAAAAAAATGTGTAGACTCGTCACTGGGACAAAGTATAGCAATTATATGACAAGCTATTCATATAGTACTATTTTGGCATAGCAGAGTATAGACTAATATAGTTTAATATTAGAATAGACTAGTATAGTATAAAAATAGCAAGGGAACCACTGTGCAGTGCTCTCTGCTTGCTAACATTAAATTGCTGGGGAATAAATAATTTTATAATGCACATTTTAAAAACAGATTCCTATATTACATAATAATCATTGGCATTCAATCAATCTACAAGAATTATTGGGTACTTAATATGCATCAGACTATAGTAAGAACAGGATCAGAAGGTAAGTAAAGAGGAGGTGTAAGAAGGTCTTATATTCTCTGGAAACCATTTCTAAGGGTCTCCTTGCCTTGGGTAACCATTACTTGAGGCTGTTACCACAGGACCTTGGCAGCCAGCTATTGCCCTGTTCCACAGACATAAGAGTTCAATCTTCAGAACCTTGACTGGTGTCGGGAAGCAAACTAAAGGTACTGAGTGGTAATGTAATTCCATGAGAGCTGAGATTCTGAGGGTCTTATTCACCTCTGTATTCCTGATACATGGGCAAAGTAGATGCTCAATAAGTGTTTGCTAAGTGAATTAAATAAAGACATATTATAATATAATGTTCTGCATCCATAAAAACAGGGTTATAGGGGTGCATTTACTGATATGAGGATAAATTTGCTATTATTAAACTGTAAATATACTATCTTCTTTTTGCAAGATAAATTTATTTAAGTACAGAGAAACATACATATAAAGCACATGTATCCATAGAGAATGACCTACAAGGCTAGATAAAATAGTGACAGTAATTACCTCTGGGTGGTGAGATAATTTAAAGATACTTTAAATTTTATTTCATTATCTTTAACTTTTTACTTTAGATAATAACGATGCACGGATTTCAGTTAAAGTTTATGCCACTAGAAGAGAAAAACCTCTGCTCCCTTATCCATGTCACACATTTCAACACTGCACGCCTGGAAATGGGGAGTCTACACCTTCATAGACTGCTGCAGCATTGCTGCAGATATCCTGGAACTAAGTCATAAGGGGCAAGAGGAAACCTCCGTTGAGTGGAAAGCAAACAGTACTCAACCTTTGAGCTGGTGAGCTGGGTTTTCACAACTGTATGGGAGTGGATGCTGGACATTTATAGTTTTAGCTTCTTGCTCAGGATGGGACTCCAATAGCTAATTATTAGATTTTGAGACTCAAATTATTTTGGCTCTGCAGTTTCCACAGGCCTCCTCAGAGAAGCCACTTGGCAGGCTGGTGGAGCACAGGACACAGATCACGTTTAAGGCTAACTGGTTGTGAGGCCTCAGACACACTGTTTTACATCTCTGAACCCGTTTCTTCACTGCTATAATGAGAGGGTGGAAGCATGTGACTGCCCATTTTTTCCTTATAATGATTTTGGGTTCTCTTTCCACTGTGATGTCCCTTTGAGGTCTGACTTCTTTAAAAAAAAAAAAAAAAGAGGTAGAACTGATTGTTTTTGAAGACCTATGATGTTTTCACCCAAAGTCACTGCCTCTCTAGGATCAGGAAGGTGTTCCTACCTTTGGGACAGGTACCCTGCAATTCTACCCTGGGCTCAGCCAGAGGTTCAGGGTGCTCACTCGAATTCTTGACATGAAAAGGTACTCAACATAAATTGTTATGAGGGGGAAAAAAGGATGCAAACAAACGTTAACAGAGATTCAGGGTGGGAGGTGGGATGATAGTTATCCAGAGCAAAGGAACTTTGGAAGTTGATTTTGTGGGACTCCAAGACCTTTATTCTGTTAGTAGTAGCTGTATGTGGTCTGCTCCTGTCACCCTTAGGGATGATGGGGTAAAATGGATATTGTGCAACTTCCCAGAAAACTTTTTGTGAGCAGTAAATAAGCTGATAAGTATAAGTTATTTATATTAATACCTTATAGCACAAGGGCTGACTAGAAGAACTAGTACCTAGTAGCTCTGATCATTGTAACCTATAATGGTCTATGCTGGGGGTGGCGAACCTATGGCACGTGTGCCCAAAGTGGCACATGGAGCAATTATTTCGGCATGTGGAGCTGTGAATACCATTTACAAAATTATTGTTTATGCTCTTATAGACATAAAAATAATCGATACTTCTATCTCACTCAATGGGTTGGCATGCGAGTCAAGCGAGTATACTCTTATTTCATAAACTTTGGCACTCAATCGCCAAAAGGTTTGCCACCCCTGGTACACTCTTTTTTTCCCAGTCACCATATTGACTCTTGCATTCCTGCCTTGTGGCTGCTGCTCAGACTTTCAGCTTTTCCTATTATTCTCCTATATGTAGTACCTTCCTCTTCAGCATGGACTCTCTCTTGTAAAGACAGTATTGCACGCGGAGGCCAGTGGGATCCAAATAGTTAACCCGGAGCAGAAATAATACAATGTCAATATTTAGAGTGGCACTATTTGACTGAGGGTGGTTTTTTCCTCCTCAGAGTAATTACTCTGTGTTTGGATTCTCCGTTTTCACAAAAGAAACTTGGCTTGCTAGCTATTACATATACTAAATGAACCTAAGCTTGTGTAAATGTTGAATAATGAATTAAAATGCAATTGCTGTTTGTGACAAAACTTCGTGACCTAGTGTGGTTTTGGAGGGAACAGTCCCTGATGTCAGCTTCCATGCAGGAGAACATCAGAATTGCCATATAGCAAGTCTCATCATGGCTCCATTTAGCTGAAAGACAAAGGCAGTCCTAGAGGTAAGCAGAAGCCATTCCTCTATGGGTTCTCCCATTCTTGCACATACAGACTATCCCAATCTTGGTCCTTGAGTACCAGAAATGCTCATGAGGACAGGGCCCTCGGAGTTGCTCTCAGACCTGTGAAGTATAGCCACTGAATGTTGACAGGACAAATGGAAAATCATTACATTTCTCAGGACACATTCAAGGTCATTTTTAATATTTAGCAAAGACACTTTCAAACATGCATGTGGGATGGGATTGGTAAAAGCCACTTTAGCCAATGCCACTAGAAGTTCTCATATCCTTAAACTTGGTTCTAGGCTATAAGGCCTACCCAATCTCCATTGCAGATCACTAAAGGGGCAAACAATAAGTGTCACACAGTATTAATCCATCTGAATGTGCCATTAATCCTTGGACAAGAGGGAATTAGAGATGAAGAGCAAATGAAGCCTTTAGAAGAAATGTCAAGTGAAGAAGTAGGGATGATTTATTTAGGCATCATAGAGTGTATGCTAAGTCTAGTTGGCAACCAGATGGAGCTTGATGCTAGCATGTAGACATACAGTCCTTGATTTAATTAATCAAGATTTTTTTTTAAAACAAAGATTTTTGCCGAAAAGATTAATGTTTTTTGTTCTTGTTTTTTACCCTAGCCCTGCTCCTGACCCAAAGCCTCAAGGCCCTCTAAGCTCTGCCAAAGCCATTTTCTACCATCAGCCAAAGCAGCTGATCAGGGAACTAAGATCTAGATTATTTCAGGTGGCAGGGTTTTCTGTAGGTTGGTTTGGTTTGGCTTGGTATTTTGTGAGGGGGCTGCATTAACTTGCTAATTGCAATTCTATATCCTGTGTATATATGTAAATGATAGTCCTCATTACTGGCCCAACATGTTCCCCTCTCTTCAGGCATGTTAACATCACCCCTCTTTCAAGGCCCACCTCAGACCCCTCCTCCCTATTTTCTCAAAAGGTTTTCCCACATAACCTGAGCTCATAGGGATCCGCAAGCCCAGATTCTCCTAACTCCTGGTTCTCTTCGATTCTGCCTGTGCTCTCAAGTTTTCCTCTGACAATGGAGTCTTAAGAAAGAAAATAATTGAAATGTTATGCATAAGTCCAGTTTGAAAAAAGAAGTGGAGCTCTGGGGCATCCCAGAGCCTCACACTCATCATCCTCTCATCTACCAAGGAACCCCTGGGACATATGGGGGAACATAGATTAGCAGAAAACTGATCTGTACTACTTGTATTACTGTCTCAACTTGTTCTTCTCACATGTGTCTATTTTCCCAAGTAAATGAAAGTCCCTTGAAGGTGGGGACATTTATTATTATTTAAGTCCCCAAATTGGGCTCATGCACTTCTGGGCACAAGAGGACAGGATGTCTGAAGGCCAACTATGGAAAACCTAGAATTATAATAATTTTTGTATATCTTCCCATGATTCATAGCATAGTCCCTTCAACAAAAAAAAAATGTTTAATGACTTCCATACATGCTGATTAATTGACTGCTCTATGGAGTTAAGTAGATCATTTTAATCTTGTTGGCTGAAATATATTTATTTAAATTATATAAATTGACTGTATTCTTTATTATAGCATGTTGTCAGTGAGTAATGTTCTAAAGATTTAGGAATAAGAACAACCTAATGCAGACATCAAAATAGCTGCCATCCAATTTACAGGTAGTGCTGCTTCTGTAGAATTAAATATGTCACTAGAGATAAATTATTATTATATACATTTAAATTCTGAGAGGGAGTTTTTGTTTTTAACTATTCTCTTTTCTTAAGCATGTAAAACTTTCTTCCAATACCTTAATGATACATAATGAAATCTAATAAAGCAGGTAATCATAATAAAAACATTGCTGAAAATTCTGATGGACATATGAATTGGAACCTTAGTTACAAATGAAAGATTCTGCAACATAAAAATAAAATTGTGGATTTTCCAAAATTTAGGGGGAACAACCAGCATGCTCAATCAGTAATTCACCTGTTTGGTTTTTTACCAAATATTTATTGATCAACTGGTGAATGCCAGGTACCTTGCTAAACACAGGCAACCATGCTATGATACAATACGTGCATTCCTAAATAACTTCATGCTCTGTAAAATTATGCACTAAAAACTAACTGTACTTGGAAGTAAAATAAGGTTGAAACAGACCACTCCAAAACCTAGACAATTTTGGAATAAGAGCACTAATATAAGTAATAAGAAAACAACAGTTCTTAAAAACAAAAACAAAAAAACAACAACAACAAAAACTAAGTATAGTCAAAAAGACATAAAATTTCTAAAAGATAAAAACTATAGTAAATGCTTATTAAATAAGTTGTTTAAAAAAGGTGACAGTCGCTTGGTAGAAGTGGGGATGAAGTATAAGGGAGGGTGGAGTTGCTGGGTTACAGAGGCAGGGTCAAGGCTGCAAGAGGGCGGTTTTACCAATGCTTCCAAGACGGCATGAGGACAGAGTCCAGAGGAAGAGCCAGGTGAATGAGTTTCCGTTTCCACAAAAATGCTCCTCGAGATATGGATCTTGATGCAAGTTGTTTATGCACATTTAAATGTGTGGAAACACAAGGACAGAGTGGAATAGTGAGCCAGGAAAAAGAGAAAAGTTGCTTCACTTTCTTCAGTAGAATCTATGAGCAGATCTACCACTACAGGCAACTGAGACTCAGCCCCATGCAGGACCTTGTCAGGGTGCAGATTACTCCTGCATTGACCCCTAGGCACTTCTTGCCTTCTATCAATAGGCCACCTGATCTCTCCTGTGGGCCAGAGAATACCCTCCAGCAAAGAGAGACAGAAAATGACTAGCAGGTTCTAGAATTATCTGCCAGTTACCCGGTAGTAGTGGGTAGTAGAGGATCCAGGCAGTGTCTGCTGGGTAAACAGGAGTGTATGCAGTGAGGCAAAGGAGCATTGGGTTAGCTCTGTCATCGTTCATGACTTGCTAGTCACTGTGTTAGTTTGCATCAGCTGCTGTTTCATGGAACAAAAACAGTAAAGTGTTAGAACAAATTGCCTATGAACCAATGAGATTTCCATATTATGTAGATTTTCATATTATGTAGACACTGCATCCCTATTTATGAATTGTGCATGTAACTTGCATCAAAGCAACCACATGTTAAAGAGCGGATTGGAATGGGGATATGATCTTTGAATAAAATACTACAGGGTCCCTGACTATAAGAAACTTTCAATCTAGTGTGAGAAACAGGAGTCACAATTCAGTGAGGTGAGTGCTATGGCATGTGTGTTCTCAAAATAGTACCCCTGTTCACCCTTGGGAGATCTAGGAAAAGGTATTTAAGCTAACTCCTAAAGCATGAGCCACAGGTAGATGAGTAGGAGAGAGGAAGAGAAACCTAGGGAAATAAACAGGTGAGGGTTTGGGGTGAATTTTCAATATCCGTGAAGCCATTGTCCCTGCGCCCATAGAGCTCACTAAAGACCTCTGGATTTTAAAGGTTTAAGCTTAAGAATACAGGGAACATTCAAACTCCAGAAATGTAGGTTCCCAGAGAAAAATTTTAAGGCCCAAGGTAGGTGCTGATTCCTGCATTGTACAAAGCCTGCCTGGCAGCAAGTGTTGGATAAATAAATACCAGTCCCTCTTGTCCCTGGGATCAGTGTCCTGCGTTGACCTTGCTTATCAGATCAGGTAGGAAGCTGAGGTCCTCCTTACCACATGTGGTCATTGCATTTCCCATGGCATTTTCACAAGACGCCCGGGCTGCTTCCCTGGCTATTGTCCAGGCAGGTAATTATCTTGCCTCCTGTTCGAACTCCCTGGCGGTTTCAGTTGTAGGAGAAAAGCCTCCTTCACTACCACTTGATTGGCTGCTGGTGCTGAAAGGTTTCATTCTAGAAATCTGTTACCTTCTGCCCTGGAGCTTGGCTGGCTTTCAGGGGCAGGAGAGGATGTTTGAGGACAACTTGGCCAGGTGTATACTGACTAAGAGAAGTGGACAATGGGGACTAAATTCCTGATAAAAGGAACACCAAACATGATTTTTTACCATATGACCTCATTGCTTAAAAAGATGAACCCCCAGCCTGTTCAGGAAAAAGAAAAAGTTCCCAATTCTAAAATACTGACCCAAAATCTGTATCTCTTAGACTTACCGAAAGAATGTGCTGTTTTGGAATTTTTCCCAATAATTATGATGGGCAATGGTTTTGAAGATGACACACATGAGGAGAGTATATGTGATTTGAGATGTAATGAAAAATCTATCTACCGTCTTTCTGTCTGTCTATCTATCTATCTATCTATCTATCTATCTATCATCTATCTATCTATCTATCTATCTATCTATCTATCTATCTATCTATTATCTATCATCACTTATTATCACTGTATCCATAGCTTTTGACCCCCTATACACATCATTAGAGTACAGCTGTCAGCACATAACCTGTGGTGGTGATGTTTCTGGCAGTTCAGTCAACCAATAGTTTTGGGGTACCCACAGTTGGGCAGCCCTGTGACTTGGGAGATATGAAGATCTATAACGATAATACCTTCCCTCTGCACTCGGTTCATGTCTGTGTCATAATGCAGCAAATAGAACCAGCTCTGAAGACAGCCCTGGGTTTAAAGTCTGGCACCACTACCTCTGGGCCTCTGAGTTATTTAATCTTTCTAATCCACAGTTTCTTCATCTATAAAATGGGGATAGTAACATTGACCGAACTCACAGGGGACCAGATTACATGAGATGTTGCAGGTGAAGTGCTTAGCACGATGTCTGGTGCATAATAGGCTCAATGAGTGTTTGTAATCAATACTATAATAAAAATCACTAGACACACACAAAAGCACTCCTGAAGTGCTAACTGAGGAAAAGTCTGGTCCTGCTCTGGTGTCCTCCCCAGCAACTCTGAGAAGAGCTGGTGCTCTGTAGCAATGGGACAATGGTGAAAAACATTGTCTTTGTGGTCAGACAAACCTGGGATGAAATCCCAGCTCTGGGACTCGTTAGCTCTGGGAGCCTACACAAGTTCAATAACTTCTCTGAGGTTTAGCTTCCTCCTGGTAAAATAGGACAGTTGTAGATAAAGTTCAATAACTATTTATGGAGCCCCATAGAATCCACCACATAGGAAGCACCAAATAAGTGTTTGTATAATTCATGTTTATATATTTTAAGTATCATCATAAAAATAATTTAATATTAGGGATATGAGAAACAAAATTTTTTTCCACTGGAGAGATCTAATAGTAATAGCCATTACTAACAGAGATAATGGCTACGAACATTTGATGATTTGACCACAGGAGTCACTTTTATTTTTGTTAGCCTAAAAAATATCTGTTATTTAATATTTACCAAAGGCCCAGGCAAAAGAAGTACCCTCCTTAGAGGTCACGTGAAGGGTGTCAGTCCCTCCCTATCAGCAAGAAATCAGGCTATACTATCCTAGTGTAGAACTAAGTCTTTATTGATTTCATCATTGGTACTATGCTACTCAGTCACACTGGGGAACACAGCAGTTATTGTTTGCATGAAACTCACAATTGAATTTGAGTAAGGATGTTGTTGAAATCAATGCCACTCCTTCGAATAGTATTCCTATTTGAAAATTACTCCTATTTGAAAGGAGGAAAATCTCATATAATTCAGTTCCTTAAAAAGTTAGACATTTTTGCATTACCTTTAGTGGCTTTATTGAAATGTATAGCATGCCTAACTGATATTAACCTTGACTTTCTTACTAGCGTCTCTATTTTCTTTTCATTTTGTTTTCCTCTTCAGTTTATTTTATCAGGTTTTTGCATTACACATATGAAAGCTGCTTCAACTTCCTTTGGGAACAGGATTGGAATAAATAAGTGAAATGAAACATTCTTGTAACACCCACTTTATGCTCCATAGTATTTGGAATATTTTTTCAAATTGAGTTAATCAATGTATGATCGGAAAGAAGTCTAAATGTGTAATGTTTCCCTTCTTCATGACAGGCTCGTACCAGAGCATTTTTTAAAAAAGATTTATTTTATTGTTTTTGACAGAGACACAGAGCACAGAGCAGCCTCCATAGTTGTACATCATCAGTCTTTGGTTCCAGTCCACGCAGGTGTGTGGGGGCCGCACAGGGCCCTCCCACATGGGAAGAACACCCTTGTGAGCTACCAGAGCATTTTGACCTAAGAAAACTTGTTTTGCCTATGGGTAGTTATTTAATTGACTAAGACTCAGTTGCTTTAATTATAGAATGAGGACAGTGATATAACTATAATAATGATAATATAAGTAACAAGTTTTGAATGTATATCAGAGTACTTTATATGCATATTTAATGTAATCCTTTAGTTAAATACTTTCCAGACATATTTAATCTCATAATAATAACTTTATGACACAGCCACTGATTTACTTTACTGATGAGGAAACTGCGCTCAGTGAAGTTATCTCTGCATGTGTGAAGAGCTAACGAGTGACAGATTGGCTGAATCCAGAGGAACCCACATTACGGCACTCAGAACCACAGTCACATTTTTGTTGCTGATCGAGTTTCAGCAAAATGACATCATCTCTCATAATTAATTTCCACAAAAGGACACTGTAACATGCTATGAACTTGATTTTGGTTATAAAGTTTTGTTTTAATTTACTTTTTATAAGAAATAAAACTGTAAAGGATTGTAACTTGTCATGGTTGTCTATTTTAATTATCATAAAAATGATTTAACATTAGCTATAGGAGAAAATATTTTTTTCCATGAGGAAGTTAATATGTTTTTCAGGTTTGGGAGGAACTGATACGGACAAGGTTTTATCCCTTATCTGCATTATCTTAAATCTACAAAATTTATAACCACTGAGAAGCAAAAGAGAACCCATTGAGATGGGCTGGAAAAGGTGAGATTTGGACTGGTTTTGAAAGCAATGGAGAATTTGGAATGAGAATGACATATGGCTGCAACACTCCCACGCGGGTGATTCTAGATTGATTTGGGTCACCTCGATGGCTAAGGGACATCCTACATCCCATAGTGTTACAAGGGGAGCCCTTCGAAAGCTGAGGACTTGGTCAAAAAGGGAAAACTTTCCAACTAGAGGAACACCTGTCTTCAGTCAGAAAATTGGGTCCAGCTAAATTGGAGGTGAGGGAGACTCTCATGCCAGAGGGGCTCCAGGCTCACAAGAGGAAATGAGTAGAACACATCAACCCCCTACATAAGCATATAAGGCTGACACAGTGAGGGCCCACAGTGTGAGTTTACATGGGAGAGGTGAACCAGAGTCAGAGCCAAAACCAGAACCACATGGAGCAGGGGTATCCAACCTTTTGGCTTTCCAGGGCCACACTGGAAGAAGAAGATTTGTCTTGGTCACACATAAAATACACTAATACTAATGATAGCTGATGAGCTAAAAAAAAAAAAAATCTCATAATGTTTTAAGAAAGTTTAAGAATTTGTGTTGGGCCACATTCAAGCTGTCCTGGATGGGTCACATGTGGCCTACAGGCTGCGAGTTGGATAAGTTTGACATAGAGGATGGTTCTGAATGCAGATTAAGGAGTTTAGATGCTAAGCAATGGGGAAGCATTGTACATCTTTAAGTAGGAGATTGGTATAAAATAAATGGTGTTTTAATAACAAGGCAGAGAATCACTAGAAGGCAAAGCTTGTTGGGCTGAAAATGGCATTGGCTGGGTTTATCAGAGTGGAGTTTAAACAAGTGGAGTAAGTTGAACACCCCTCCTTAACTTCCCAGGTACCTGTACTAGAGCTTCTGAAATCCCACCAAGACATAACTGACAGGCCCTGATGGACTCAGACTAGTGTGGCTAGAGCCTCAGCTTCCCCAACGGCTTCTCACATTTTGGTCAGATCCATAATATAACTGAGAGATCTTAATATTGCCCCCTGGCCCTGCTGGCAAACCCTGTGCCTACAGAATCCCACTGGGACCCTAAACCACACTGAGATTTCATAGGTACATTTTTGACAATCTGGGCAATAGCTTATTCAGGAAGACTCTGCCCTGGGTAGCTGATGCAATCAACTCTCTTGCTTTCGGTTTTTACTGTAGAGAACTTGTCTCGTGCAGAGAATTCAACTTATTTCATCTAAATAGGCGAAAGATAAAGTATACCTCACTAACTCCTGGGGTTAGTAGTAGTCACCATGTTTACCTTCATTATTTTCTGGTTTCTGAGGACAAATAAATTACAATTCATAATTTCAATTAAAAAACACTAGTAGCAAATATCACAGAGAACATGCAATTAATTAATGTATAATAAGGCTTTACTATACTTCAGCTATTAAGAGCAATCATTCATTCTGAGTAAGATGTTTATAACCCATTATTGAAAACTTAAGTGTTTATCAATAACTGAAAATATGTTTGGATTTGCTTGAATTCTACTCTAGGGAGCAATATTCTGACAATGTTTCTTGACCTAATACCTTAGATTTTGACATGGGGTCTAAAGCTAAATGTATTAACTTTCACATAAATAAAACACTAGCCTACAAATTATGCTATGGATTCTTTGCTGTACATTGATCCATCCATAATTTCCAAGCATCTGTTCTGTTCAGGGCACTGTGCTCAAATCTGTAGGGTAGTTGAGATGTAATTATTACCTTCCAGAAATTTCAACTGTTCTCCTCTATGGTAGATAACTTGTCATTAATAACGACAATAATTCTAAGTATTATCTGTTCATAGATATTTCTAAACAATTTAAGGTCTTTCACTTATATAATTTAATCTTTTAATCTTCCATTTAAGATTCAAGGAAATTCTCTGAAATAGGAGGTAGGTGGAAGCATTACCAGCCACATTATAAAGGGCGAAAGTTTATTCCAGAAAGATTTAATAATGTACTCAAAGTTACAAAGCTAGTGATGGAGCTAACACTAAGACATGGATTTCCTGATACATAATGAAATACTCTGTCTACATGCTAACTGGATTTTTAATTATATCTCACTAACATCTCCTCACCCTGTAGTAGTAGAAGTACTCTGTAATAGTAAGGGGATTTATATATAAGAATCTTTCATGCTAATATAGAAATATTTTGTAACTTTTACACATTTTCTGGCTTTATGGAATTTATTTATTTATTTATTTATTGACGAGAGAGAGAGAGAGAGAGAGAGAGAGAGAGAGAGAGAGAGAGAGATACAGAGACAGAGAGAGAGAGAGCTGAACTGGGGGCACTCTCCAGTTCAGCACATGGGTCCGCACGGGCCGGGGCCGGGATTTGATCCTTGGTCCCCGGTGCTGCAAAGTAAGTGCTTAACCCACCGCACCATCCCAGCTTCCCAATGGAATGAATTTAAATGGGAGCATTGAGCTAACCGTGGATGCCATCATTAGACTCCAAACATGATAAATTATGAACAGAATGTTTAGAATTAAAAATACATATAACTAAGTATGAAAGCAAGAAATGAAAATGCCAAGATTCCATAAATGAGGACACTCAAACCTGAAGCCATGAGAAGCTGATGATATAGGGAGGCCATGTGGCTGTCAGACCTGCCAGATACTGTGGGGCAGGGCAGGGAATCCCCGCGAGCAGGAGTCTGGAATGCAGGCAGCTGGCACTGGGCAACTGGCCACTGTCATGAAAACACTCAGGTCAGTAGCCTAAGAACTGACCTGGTAGTATACGACCCGTCATGGACGGTGCGTGAAATAATAAAATATTTGCCCCAAAAAGACAGTGAAATCCCATGCTAGGTGCTATGTGCCGTGTGCTCTGGAGGGCCAAATTCATATTACCCAACAAGCACAGGGGCCTAACTTTAAAGATTTATTTTTATTGTTTTTGACAGAGAGAGAGAGAGACAGAGACAGAGACAGAGACAGAGACAGAGA
>PVKE010000966.1:75200-115001 GCA_004027555.1 Craseonycteris thonglongyai | reverse complement strand
AATCCCGGCTCCGGCCCAGGCAGGACCCACATGCTGAACTGGGGAGTTCCCACAGTTTGGTTCTCTATCTGTCTCTGTCTCTGTCTCTCTCTCTGTCAAAAAGTAAAATAGAAATAACTATGCACTGAAGACAAAAAGATAATTTCTCTCTATAAATGTGAAAAGATTAAAAAAAAAATTAAAAAAAAAAAAAAAAAAAGGGTAGCGGGTGGCTGTGGGGGATGAAGGAGAAAAATAAACAAAAGTTGTTTGCATGCCCCCTGCTGATAACAATCTGTGAATGAGGACTATGATTAACTCAATTCTGCACTTGGCATCCATGCAGGAAGGAAGGAAAGAGGAGGGAGGGAAGGAAGAGAGGGAGAAAAAACAAGGCTTATTATGACGGCCTACTTTTCCATCCCATGAGATCGTTGTTCATGCTTTTGCTATGCATTTCCCCAAACCCTTCATAATTCTGCTATCCCCCTATGCTAAGCTGTTTCCAGTAAATTCTACAGTGTGCTTCTGTGGTCCTGTTTGCAGCTCTAACTTCCCTAAGGACCATCGAGCACCACCTTCTCCCTGCATGTGGCTGGTTGACACAGAGGTTACCCCCACCCCCTGCCCCATGCGGCTCCCAGTTCAGTCTCCAAACATAGTGCAAGTGGTACAATCTGAAGTCACTGTCGAAAACGCCCCGCTAATGGAGCCACTATCCTCCCTGTAAGTTGGAACATAAACGAGTTGAAGAAAATAAATGTCGTGAACAAATGGGACATGATAGTATCAAGAGATTCGGAGTTGAGGGAAATTTGTTTCTCTGGCACTTGCTGGTTTTTTAGTTTCTGTTCCCCTGGTGGTGTGAGATCTGCCCCACACAGAGGTGGAATCAGGTTGGCCTTTCCCATGTGATACGAGAGGGTCTCAAGCAGGGTCAATAGGGGACTGGAATGATTCGGATCACTTCTATTGGGGGGGGGGGTAGGTCTATTTAGAAATGAGATTTTGAAAATATTTGTGTGCTGTAGGATAGGTCAAATGAGTAAATATCCTGAAATTGCTGGGGACTAGGGCTCTCACTGTGGGAGAAGGAATATAGAAATACGGAATAAAGGAAAATAAGGAAAAATCCTATAGTGTTGGATTTGAATTTGATTTGAAGGTATCGCTTAAAATTCCTTATGTATCTCTAATGAGCTTTACCAACTGAAAGGGTTGTGAAGCCCTAAAAACCCAGTAGTAATCAGCAAACCAGGCACCCTGATCTTGTTCTTCAAACACAACTTCCCCATGAAAAGGAATTAGGGGTCCTTGAAGACCTGAGACAAAGCACAGGTGAGTCTAGAATAGCTCCTTGTACAAACTGCACCAAGGTGAGGATTGATGGAGATCTGTGAAAGGACACGGCTGAGAAGGGAACCCATCAGCTGAGAAGGGAACCCATCAGCTGAGAAGGAATCCCATCAGCTGAGAAGGAATCCCATCAGCTGAGAAGGGATCCCATCAGCTGAAAAGGGATCCCAGCAGCTGAGAAGGGATCCCATCAGCTGAGAAGGGATCCCAGCAGCTGAGAAGGAATCCCAACAGCTGAGAAGGGATCCCATCAGCTGAGAAGGGATCCCAGCAGCTGAGAAGGGATCCCAGCAGCTGAGAAGGAATCCCAGCAGCTGAGAAGGGATCCCATCAGCTGAGAATGGATCCCATCAGCTGAGAAGGGATCCCATCAGCTGAGAAGGGATCCCACCAGCTGAGAAGGGAACCCATCAGCTGAGAAGGGATCCCAGCAGCTGAGAAGGGATCCCAGCAGCTGAGAAGAGATCCCAGCAGCTGAGAAGGGATCCCAGCAGCTGAGAAGGGATCCCAGCAGCTGAGAAGGGATCCCAGCAGCTGAGAAGGGAACCCATCAGCTGAGAAGGGATCCCATCAGCTGAGAAGGGATCCCAGCAGCTGAGAAGGGATCCCAGCAGCTGAGAAGGGATCCCAGCAGCTGAGAAGAGATCCCAGCAGCTGAGAAGGGATCCCAGCAGCTGAGAATGGATCCCAGCAGCTGAGAAGAGATCCCAGCAGCTGAGAAGGGATCCCAGCAGCTGAGAAGGGATTCCAGCAGCTGAGAAGGGATCCCAGCAGCTGAGGAGGGATCCCAGCAGCTGAGAAGGGAACCCATCAGCTGAGAAGAAATCCCAGCAGCTGAGAAGGGATCCCAGCAGCTGAGAATGGATCCCAGCAGCTGAGAAGGGATCCCAGCAGCTGAGAAGGGATCCCATCAGCTGAGAAGGGATCCCATCAGCTGAGAAGAGATCCCAGCAGCTGAAAAGGGATCCCATCAGCTGAGAAGGGATCCCAGCAGCTGAGAAGGGATCCTACAGCTGAGAAGGGATCCCATCAGCTGAGAAGAGATCCCAGCAGCTGAGAAGGGATCCCAGCAGCTGAGAAGGAATCCCAGCCGCTGAGAAGGGATCCCATCAGCTGAGAAGGGATCCCAGCAGCTGAGAATGGATCCCATCAGCTGAGAAGGGATCCCACCAGCTGAGAAGGGAACCCATCAGCTGAGAAGAGATCCCAGCAGCTGAGAAGGGATCCCAACAGCTTAGAAGGGATCCCAGCAGCTGAGAATGGATTCCATCAGCTGAGAAGGGATCCCAGCAGCTGAGAAGGGATCCCAGCAGCTGAGAATGGATTCCATCAGCTGAGAAGGGATCCCAGCAGCTGAGAAGGGATCCCATCAGCTGAGAAGGGATCTCAGCAGCTGAGAAGGGATCCCAGCAGCTGAGAAGGGAACCCAGCAGCTGAGAAGGGATCCCAGCAGCTGAGAAGGGATCCCACCAGCTGAGAAGGAATCCCACCAGCCATATCTGGGACAACTAGAGCATCAGAAAGAATCATGGCAGAAGTGGATATTAACGTTTGGAATATGATGAAAGTCAGTGAACAATTCATTAAATATATGGCAGGTAGTGGGAGACAGGTTTCCTGCCTTTGGAAGGGGAGGCTACAGATAAACAAAGTGGGGAGGCTAGACTAATCCAGGTGGTAATGAATTAGAGTTGGAGACGTCAGCATGACCTTGTGTTTAGCTTCATGCAGACACAGATGATTACATATAGAAATATTTGTAGATACGTGGATGTGCACGTGTTGGTATACAAACTTACGTGCCATTCTCTGTCACCTGAGAGGAAAGAAATGACATCCCAGTAGTGACAGTACCCAGATCTTGGTGTCTAATTGCATTCTCCATCAGAAGGAAGCAGGGCTCCTTGGAGAAATGGCTGGCTCTGGGGCTGAAACCAAAAACATACAAGATGAACCAGAAAGTAAGAAAGTGCCACAAGCAAAACAACTTAACCTCAAACCCCATAATGATGGGAGTATGTCCAGGGGACACGGGACAAGTGCACCAGCTCCCCTCAATGGCCAAAGCGGGAACCATCTGAGCAACACAATGAATAAAGCAGCATCCGATTATAACTCTAAGAATCAAATTAATATCGGCAGGTCCACACGGAGGTAAATAAGTGACCCAGGACTGCTAAAAGATGCACTGAGACGGAGTAAAAATTTTAAGTTTATTCGAACCAAATCGATTCAAATCAGGCAGCAGCAAAGCTGAAGTGCTTAGAGGTGATTGACACCAGTGATTGGCAGCTTTGGGAGAGATTTTTGCAGAGAAAAAGCAGAATCAAAGTAAGGACATTACTGATTGGCTCTAGTGAAAGCCAAGGGCTGGGTGTTTTTCTCAGGTTCAACTTCATAACCTTGAGGCATTTATAGGCTTAGATTTTGGTGTGCTCAGGTGGGCGGCCCCGGTATTAAACTCACTTCAGTCTAATGGCCCCCTTATTTAACAGCGAATGAAATGCGGGGGGGGGGGGGCAATCTTGTGAGCAGAATTCCAAATAATTTTTGTAAATACTTCACCCTCACGGAGGTGGATCATAGATCCCCATGTGTTCATACCCCGTACCTTTGATGTGATGTGATAACAATTTGCGATAACAGCATTGTCATGATTAGGAAAATGTTCTTATTCTCAGGAAATACATACTGAAGCATTTGAGGGTAAAGGGCCTTGACTTCTGCCACTTAATTTATGATTTAGCAAAAAACAAAACAACCCTATATACAGGTATGTGTGTGCAGTGTGTGTGTTTCCACACTCACTGTGTTTCCACATATACTTGTATATGGAATAGGAACAGAAATAAAGTTGTCAAAATGTCAACGATTTCTAAATTGGGGCAAGAATACATTCACTGTGTTAGCTCTTCTGAAGAATCTCAATTTTTCCACACAAAAAATTGGGAAAAACAAATTTCAGAAACATGAAGTATTTTCAGTATACACGTTTAAACAAATGAACGCTTTAAAAAGGGAAATCCAACAGAAGGTAATTATGCTAAAATAGGATTGCAGGATCCAACCGTGATCACAAACCCCATAAAAACAACGGGTCCATGGCACCCACACGGTTCTGGGGCTGCTGACAGACACAGGGTGGGACTTGTAAAAAAACCCAGCTTTTATTACCATTGTTGACGTAAGAAACACCAACCCTGTAGAGACTTTTCATGCGTTTAGTTGAGCCAAAGTGGTGACACATGCCGGGAGCTGCTTCTTTTGTGCACTTGACATTAAGGAAGACACTAAGGAAGTGGACTTGGAGGTGGGGGAAGGGAGGGCTGGGTTACAGCATCGTCATGATTCTGTTTCTCTCGAGGGACTCATGCCTCCTTCCACACGGATGTTACCCTAGATGCACAGAAGCAAGGGACAGGGCTAGCTTAAGACAATGGTTTCAGCATTTGCTAAAAAATGGTATGTGTGGGGCATGACGGCCCACCATGACCTGCCCAGTTAGGAATTTATGATCCAATCACCCAGTTGAGGGTACTTTCCACAGAACCTCTATTTTTCATCCACATCATGAGACTACTGGGGGGCGGAGTTCGCTGGAGAAAACATCAAGGATCCGAATTTGAGCTGGTTGAGCGAAGCCTGGGTCACATTGGCTCTCAGCAGGAGCCTGAATCCTGGGACACTGTTTACCCGGGCCTCCTGCCCCCGCCCCCCACCCGATGCTGTCCTCCACCGGGGGCTGGGAAACTCCCTCCCCAGGCATTGAACGACTGTTCAAATGCACAAACATCCCCTTTGGGGTGTCGCCTTAATCCTTTCCCTTCCCCACTGCTTCGTTTACAAAATTAACACTTTGAAAGACCCAGCGGGAAAGAGCTGGGCCGGTAATGCCTGGCCAGTGGACGCAGGAAGCCGAGAGAGCCCGCGCCTAGGTGGTTCCCAGGGATGGAGCCTCCCCGACGTGGTGGGAACAAGCTGGGCGCTCGGGTCCCCTGGGGTGGGGGCGCCATCTGGGATCCATGGTGGAGCAGTAACCCCGGTATAAGAGGGGGAACCCCACGGCAAGGGAATGAGAAGGGGCTCCCTGACTAGTCCAGGGAAGGAATGGGACTGTTTGGAAGGGGGGCGGGGAGACCCCAACTCAGTATTCGGGGAGGCAGAATGTCCCCCTATTCTTTGCTCTTCATCAGCTCTGAGGCCAGTGGATTCACCTCACTGCAAGCTGGGTAGCTGCTCTGCGCCTCCGCTCTCTCCCCACCTGCCCGCGACCCAGTCAGCTCCTAGGAGGGAGGCCAGCTGGGGTTCAAGTGTCAGAGAAGACCGGTTCCCCCTGGAGACCGCGCCCCCAAGGCCCAGGTGACTCTTCAAGTAGAAAGTGCACCCCAAATGTTTCTGCCTCCCCCCGCCCCCGAGCAGAGTGGCTACTCCGGGGTTAGGAGAGGGAGGAGGTTGGGGGTGGGGGTGGCAGGAAAGGAGGGTTAAATTCTAGCGTCAACAGTGTAATTGTTCAGCTGGGTGGCACTTTACAAGTATGCGTTGTGCTGATACCTACATCTTTGGTTGGCCTAAAACGTTTAGTTATGTTTTTCAATTAATTAATTTAATTGCATTGAGAGGACATGAGAGAAGGGGGAGGGCCCAGAGCAGTCTCCATAGTTGCACATCATTAGTTGTGACATGGTTTCATTCCACACAGGTAGATGTGGGCCGTGCTGGGCGGGAACCAAACTGGGGGCCTCCCACATGGGAGGTGAGAAATTTCCCTGAGGTTATCAGTTGTGCATACGGGTTTGCATGGGCAGGTGTGGGAAATCGAACCCAGGACCTTGCAATTGTGAGGCAGATGCTTGCCTTGCAGCCAGGGGTCTAAGGATTGAATCCTGGCCGGGGCCTGTGTGAACCCAAATGCTAAACTGGGGTGTGCTTCCCATGCGGGAGGCCCCTTGTCCGGTTCCGCCCTGCTCAGCCCCCGCACACCTGTGGAATGAAACTGTCAAAATCAGTGATGGACAGCTGTAGAGACTGCTCTGGTCCCTCCCCCCTTCTCTGTGTTGTGTCTCTGTCTCCCTCTCTCTCTGTGTCAAACAATAAAGTAAACCTTTAAAAATAAAAAGCAGGCTGGGAAAGGGTAAGCACTGTGACCAGACTGGAGAGCTGACAGCCCAGGTGGTCAAGGGGCCGGCGGCAGCCTTCCTGGCTGCCCTTCATTAGTTGTGATCGGTCCACTAAGAGTACGTCCGTCCCATAAATCATCTGGGAGCCTATCCAAGCTACTGAACTCCAAATTACTGAGGTGCCAACAGGCACTAGGCTTATAAAATCTTTTATGATCTGCTTGACTTAGCCAGGCTTCCAGAAAAAACAGTAAAGTTTTAGGGTATGCTTTAACAAGGCTTCCGAGTCAGGCTTCGTTCCTGGATGCAGTTTCTTCCTGGCAGCAACTGAGGTCAGACTAGATCATGCAACTCTGCCCCTGTGCCAGGAGTCGGTGGGCTGAGGTTAGACCGTTAATCTGAATAGATGTCTTCTTTAATCCAGTGACATAGCCTTGTCTTAATGTGCATTTCTGTGCACAAACACACTGGGCTTTTTAAAAAAGATTTATTTTATTGTTTTTGACAGAGAGAAACAGAAGTGGGCCCAGAGGGGGAAAGCCGGGACGGCTCAGCGGGTTGAGCGCTCGCTTTGAGGCCATGAGGACCGAGGATCGAATCCCGGCTCCGGCCCAGGCAGGACCCACGTGCTGAACTGGGGAGTTCCCACAGTTCGGTTCTCTGGTTGTCTCTGTCTCTGTCTCTCTCTCTATCTGTCAAAAGTAAAATAGAAATAAATATGCACTGAAGACAAAAAGATAATTTCTCTCTATAAATGTGAAAAGATAAAAAAAAAAAAAAAAAAAAAAAAGAAGTGGGCCCAGAGAAATCTCCACAGTTGTATGTGATCAGTTTTTTTCCACATCGTTTCATTCCACACAGGTGGGCAGGGGGCACACAGGGTGGGAACTGGGCTGGGAGCCTCCTGCATGAGACTCGCACCCCCTGGAGCCAGGGGCTGAACGGGGGGTGGCGGGGCTAGAACTGAACTGGGGACCTCCTGCACGGGAAGCACACCCCAGTTCAGCATATGGGTCCGCACAGGCAGGGGCCGGGATTCGATCTTCAGTCCCCAGGGCTGAAAAGCAAGCGTTTAACCCGTCTGAGCCATCCTGGCTTCCCTACACTTGGCTTTTTTAGAGGCATGATTACAAAGGTTTTCTGATTGCTTCGTCTTTTATTATTTTAATTCTACTTTAGAATAGGTAATTTGGAAATAATATTTTCTCATTTCTTTGCAATAGTTCCTTTTTTATTGCCAGTTATTACTGTTCAATTTCTCTTCAGTGTATTGTCTTTGCCATAGAAATGACATTTAAAAACATCCAAATTGTTGAAAAGGCAAATGTAAATAATTGTTTAGAATGTCTACTGCTAAGCTTCAGAAAATAATTAATAATTTGCTTGTAATAAAAACTCAACTACTTAATGCTATTTTAGGAGTAAATAGAATGTGATTGAGGATTATTTTAGTCACAGTAACAACCATTTTTCCAATTAAGGTTTAGTTAATGAACAAAAGATTATCAGCTTATGTTGTGGTGTTTCCACTATTCCCCGGTGTCCAAAGGAATCTAAACTGAACGGCAGAAGGTGACAAGTTGCAATTCTGAAAAAGAAACAAATCTGAGAATGATTCAGACACAGAGGCTTCTGGAGTCAAAACGGTCACCTCTAAGTGTGGGGGCCATCTGAGCATGTTAGAAATGCACATTTTTGGCGTTTATTTGTCCACTTAAGATCAGATACTTGACTGTCCTGCTTTCTAGAGCTCTTAGGCAAGAGGCCGGCAGGGTGGGTACCTAGCCGCCTGGGTGTCACTCACCCCTTTCACATGGTGACAACTCTCATGTGACACCGGTGCAGCTGGGCATGCTATGGGAACACAGCCAGCCCTTCACTCTTTCCCCAGAGGGCTGTGCGGTAACATTGAGGACAAGGAACTCCCCTGCCCCACCCCCACTGTGCTCCCGTGTGCTTTATCCATCCAGTAGCTATTGAATGCTTTCTCTGTGCCAGGCACAGCACTAGGCGCTGGGTCTCTGAAGACATGGGCCTGTAAGTGTCTTAGGGGGGGACACATGACTCCTACTTACTGGGCTGTAAATCAAGGTAGGAAGAGATGAGTCTTTTTTCTAAATAGATAAAGCAGGTTGGTAAACAGCCTTTCTCAGCCTGCCTCACGCAGAGCCAGCATCCTAAAGAGCCCTAATTAGTGACAGAGCCAGGGGACCATGGGCCTGGTTATCGCAGGGGTGCAGGCAGTCGTCTGGCCTGCGTAGTAAAGGCCCCGGGAGTCCCGCTGGGCCCCGGGGGCACACTGGGCCCCAGCTGGGCTCTGTAATGTGTAATTAGCAGTAGGACCAGGCATCTCTGGCTGTAACCACAGTGGTTACTGGCAATTCTGTTTACGTCTCCCAGGCTGGTGGAGCATCAACTCAACCCCCTCCAAAAATACGAGTAAGAGCCTCCTTTTCTTATTGCAAGAGGATGCACACCCTGGGGGCCATCTGGGGGCCAACGTTCGGCATTGTCCTTCAAAAAGTTTCAGGCCTCCTCCAGGGGAGGGGCGGGCAGCCCAGGCGGAAGTCTGGTTCTGTCAGCAATCCGTGAATAGTTGCTCACTGTGGCTAGTCCTACGCCCTCCTGGAGTCTTTCTGCATATTCCCAAGATCCTTACCCCAGGTTATCACCATAACAATAAGCCCAGGCCCTGGGCAGTTTGGGTACTGTATTCACCTGCTTGCAGGGGAGGGGTTTTCCCACGAGGCTGCCGCTCTCGTAAACAAAGTTGACATCACTGATAGGATTACTGTCCCCTGGCTTTTCAAACCCAGCTCAGGAAAAGTGTACATATCCTGCCATGACTTAATTGCCTTTATGACACATATCTGAACAAAAGCCAAGGCAAGACATCCGAATAACTATGTCAGGAGGTGAAAGAAATTCCAAAACACATGCTTGACTTCTGTGAAGTGATTTCTAGGGAAAAGTGCTCTCCATAAACATCATGCAAGTGAGGTAAAGCAGAAAGATAAAAATCCTGGTCATATGTTATTGAGAAAGTCACTATATGGCTACGTGGTTGCCAATGAATAAGAAGAGGACCTGGAGGAACTATTAGTAAACACAGTATTTGTGACCTAAATTGTTAGCAAAGGAAATCGAAGTTTGGAGTCAATGTTTGGGCTAAACTAATAGAACCAAGTATCACTGAGATTCTGGGATTATAGAAAATGACCTGCATTCATTAAATTGCACAAAACTTCACTGATGAGAAGCAGTAAGGGGTGGATTGTGGGTTGCTGCTTTGTAAGGAAGAGAAGTGTACCAGGGAATACTCCAAGTTTAACATGGATGAACTCCTCTGATTATACACTGCTAGTCCAAAAGAAAAAAAGCGTTGTTTTTACCCCCGGCAATATGGAACATGCACGATCAGCTCCCTCGCCTGCCTTGTCACTGCTGCTACTGAGTCATCCAGGGTCAGACCAGTGTCATTAAGCCACAGCTAGTGTTTTTCCTACATGCATTGCCTTAGCTCTCCCAGGGTTTACGACCTTATCCTCAGAGTGGTTTATGACTCAAACGACACAGTGATGTTTTTCTATCCTAACATGGCATAAAGCAACTAAGATGCCTCTCATCTGAGCTGCTTCAGGTAAAAGTAGAACTTTTCAGAGTGTTTCTAGAGGCTTATGCCTGCCAGCGCCATCCATGAAGCCTGTTTGCTTCCCTGCCAGACCACCTCTGCCTGGTTTTGCCTCATTCCTTCCCACCCCTCAGCGCTTATCTTTCTTCCCCTTAACTGGACCTCTTTAGATAAAGCTAATCATGACTCAGTGACACAGAAAAAATGGAAGGTGAAATAGGGACCACACAGGGAAGATAAAGGTATGTGTGCTTCTCATGGCTGCATAGAGGTCCAACCTCACTTTTCTTTCTTTCTTTTTAAAGATTTATTTTTATTGTTTTTGACAGAGAGAGAGAGAGAGAGAGAGAGAGAGAGACAGAGACAGAGACAGAGAGACAGAGAGACAGAGAGGGTCAGGGCAGCACAGGGCAGGAACTGGGCCGGGGTCTCCGCATGGAGCTCGCCCCAGCGAGAACCAAACTGGGGGCACACTTCAGTTCAGCATGCGAGTCCATACGGGCTGTGTTGGGATATGATCCTTGGACCCAGGGCTGCAAAGCAAGTGCTCAACCGGCTGAGCCCTCCTGGCATTCCCTGGACCTCACTTTTCTAAGGAGCACGTGATTGGGTGAGGCCACTCTTTCCTTTCTAGGCAGGGGCCAGGAGCCTTCTCAGGAAGGTTACAAGCAGCCAGTAGTGTTTTGCTTGCCGGATTCTGTTTAGCATTTATTATGCAGAGCCTTAGTGTTAGTTCCCAGGTTCCGGAATGAGGAAAAGCCTTCACCTGTGACAAACATTCCAGTTCTCTTGGCGCGGGTGCTGGTGGTAGTGGGGTTCGGCTGTGATGGAAAGCAGACATGCCCGAAACTCAGTCACAGTGACGGCGAGTGGTCATTGCTAGGCAGAGTTCTCCAATCACTGTACTATAATAATCAGGAGGCGTTACATATAAGTGATATTAGCCGGTTCCTGACAAACAGAAGTGCACCAAACAGTGACAAAGGTCAACTAGGGAGACTTTGTCTGGCATGAAGGCGCTGAGGCTCTGTACTTTCAAGCATAACAAGGAGGTGTTTTCTGGTCTGGCTGCCTTTTGGAGATAACACACAGATATCAGTGGAAATTTGTACAGTGGGATGAAAAACATCGTGTTCTTATTATTTATGTGCTTCACTGTAATAAAACACCGAAGGACAGGTTGGCCCCAAAGTAGGTATACCGTATAGTTTATTTGCATTTTATTACACTGTGTATGTGTGCCCATGTAATCTGTTGTGATAAATTTCATCGATTCAACTGTGTAACTATTTTTGCCCCACCCCCATTCTTTTGTCCACAACAAAGTGACTGAACACATATTTGGTCTTTTGGAACAATCAAAGGAGGAACTGTATTATGTTGACACATTTTCAGATTCCCTGGACTTAACTTGCCTTGACAGAATTCAAGATGCTGATGTGATCCATCATCAAGAATTTTAACCTTTCTCATCCACCCAGAACATATCAACCCTGTCTTAGACTTTACTGTTGATATTCAAGTTTACTTGTAGACCTCTCTCTTTTAACAGCTGCCCAAAAGACACGAAAACAGCCTAGAAATAATTTTAAACAAATCAGTATATTTCTAACCAAACACAATACATAATGATATATTAAAATAATATCAAAAGAAAAATGACAGTTGGTGTGAAACAGTGGAAACACCTTCAGTGTCAGGATGTGGGGCCACATCCACTTGTGTGGAATGAAACCACGTCACAACTAATGACGTACAACTATGGAGACTGCTCTGGGTCCTCCCCTCTTTTCTCTCTCTCTCTCTCACACCTTCTCTCAAACAATAAAATAAAATTTTAAAACAAAATTTATATGTTTGAATTCCAACTCTGCCCCCATGTTACTGGCTATGTAGCCAACGGTAGTTTTCATATTTTGTAACATTGAAACAATACTTATTTTACATGGTGCCAGTGGCAAGTAGATAACACACTGTGTGAGATTTACATTATCTAACCATCTAACCCATTTACATTATCCTACTTATTTATGTGCCTACGGGTATAAAAAGCAAAAACAGGAGACATTCTGGTATTTGCTGAATAACAATATGGAACTGAAAACTTGTGACTTAAAAACAAAAACAAACCCTCAGCTAAAAATAAACCACAGCCCAGGAGGATCTTCTCAAGATATAGGAACTGACAAGGGAGGGAGGGCCTGGGAGATGCTGGAAATCTCAGGGAGTGTTTTTTATGCAAACCATCAGTTTTAGACCCCACTGGTCAGAATTCTGTGTTCCAGTCCCAAACGTTCCTTTCAGGACAGTAGAGTGTCCTTCAGCTCCATCAGAAATGTTTAACATTATATATATACATCGATCCCTCGTTTCTCACGGTTAATGGGGACCAGAACCTTCCGGGAAAGCTGAAAACCCGCGAAGTAGGATTGGCCCCTAGGAATGTTCTCATGGGCCGATGTCGCCCCGGAAACCCATCCCGCGCCTTGATGAGAGCCCGTGGGATGGACTCTGAGTCAGCTCAGCTCTTTGTTTGACACGCAGGGATCCTTCTCTCTCGCGCATCCACATGAAACAACGCTCCTTTCCGCCATGGGGCTGCCGACAGGGCTGTATTTTTTCATTTTTATTTTTTGATGAATATTTTGGGGAAACCCGCGAAGCACTGAAGCCGCAAAACATGAAGCGCGAAGTGGCGAGGGAACACTGCATATATATATATATATATATATATATATATATATATATATATATATATATATATATATACACACACACACATATATACACACACACACACACACACACACACACACACGACACAATATATATAGATGATATATTAATGTGTCATATATATGTTATGACACTGTGGTTAAACATGTCTATAATCAGAGAAATCATACAGATGGCATATTTAATTTTACTGACCTGTTCTAAGGTAAAAGCACACTTTGTTGTTTGGGGAAGAAGGGTTTTTTTTTTTCCTCTTCCTCTTTTACATAGATGGTATGATATCCAAAGAACTAAGAATAGATGACTTCCCCTTTTTCATGCAGATCTTACTCAAGTAAGAACCCATTCGATTACACAAGCATTCTTAGCCCTTCTGATGTCATTTTTCTCTTTTATTATTTTAACATATTATTATGTATTGTGTTTCATTAGAAATATAGTGATTTGTGTCACCCCAATAAATTAAAAAAAAAAAAAGAAAAGCAATATAGTGATTTTTTTAAAATTATTTCAAGGCTCCTGAAAAAGGATGGCAATGTGTATATTTATTTCCTCCTCTCTTTAATAAGATGTTCTATAACTCAGAAATTAGAAAATATATTCTTTTATAACTATGCCCATTTGTCCTCACGGTTGTGCTTCTCTCTGTGAGTAGGGCAGTGTATCATTAGAAAGATCTTAGACATTGTGACCAAATTTCAGGGAGAGCCATGGGTTCTGTCCAGAATCCAATTACAGACCTCTTTTCCTGAAGAGTTGTGTGGTCCTTTTAGTTATAAGATGAATAAATTTTGAGGATCTAATATACAGCATGGTGATTATAATTAACCATACTGTAGTATATACTTGAAAGTTGTGAAGAGAATAGATCTGAAATGTTCTCACCCAAGGAAGAGAAGGTGATTGTGTGAGGTGATGGAGGTGCTAATGAACCTGACTGTGGTAATCATTTAGCAATATGTAAGTGTATCAAGTCAACACACTGTACACCTTAAACTTATACAATGTTATATGTTGAGTGTATCTTAATGCTGGTGGTGGGGGGAGTAAGTTGTGTGATTGGAAGTTGATGAAAAAAAAATCCAAATGAGATGAAAACACATTTATATATCTTAAGATCCAAAGAAATAACAAAATTGGTAAGAGACCAATAGGATAGAAACTGCAGAAGCCCAAGGGAAGAATTAAGCATGAAGTAAGGTCACAATAGGCTATGGAACTTAAAAGTGACAAAGTCCTTGTTCTAGCCTCTTAAGTCAGACTCAGCATATTCCTTTGGTGCATCTGATGAGAATCCAATGAGCATTGCAACCCCCAAAGTTCCATGGGAAGACAACCCCCAAATTTGTGTAGTTTGAAAAGAGTTTCTTTTTTAAGTAATATCTTTCAATCAAATCTATTTTAGGGTTAGTATTGTGGGTAGGAGTGTGTGTGTGTGTGGGGGGGGGAGATTGTACATGTTAAGTATTCTATGTACTCTAACATTTAAAAAAAAACATGAGGGGAAGCAGGGATGGCTCAGCAGGTTGAGTGCACCTCTTGCAGCCTTGGGGTCTGAGGATTCTATCCCAGCCCTGGCCCGTGGGGACCTGGGGTGAGTTTCCCATGTGGCGGACCCCACAGTTCAGCTTCCGCCCTGGGCATGCTTCTCATGCAGGAGGCCCCTGGCCACTTCCAGCCCTGCAGGGCCCCTCCCACCTGTGTGGAATAAAACTATATGGAAAACTAATGACATACAACTATGGAGACTGCTCTGGGCTCTTCCCCTCCTGCCTCTGTCTCTTTGTCAAAAACCTTAAAAATGAATCTTAAAAAGAAAGAAAATAGGGTGCGTGAACACTTTTGACCTATATGGTATGCTATGGAGTGAGTGTTCAAGAAAATGGGGCCTGAATTTAAATGGACGTCGCTAGGCCAGCTCATCCCCACCAGACTCCTGGGTAGCTCACTTCCAAAGCGGCCTTTCTCCTCTGTCCGCCCACCTCCTGCAGTTCACAAGCCCTCTGAGCCGTTAACTTGTTCCACATCCAGCCAAAGGGGCGCCCCTCAAGCCGCCAGCACTTGACAATGCAACGGTGGTCATTTCAGAGGTGTGTCCACTGATGAAGCACCACTCACCAGGGGCCAGCTGCTTCCCCCACCCCAAGGCCTCATGAATCAGCCCGCTCGGTCACTGACGTCACTACCAGCACATGTCCTGTTTATTTACTTTTGTACAGAGGTTCTGAAAGAACTTAAGTTTTACAGCTTTTGTTAGGATTGGGCGCAGGTCACACTTCCTACTTGCTGTCTTCAACAAACAATGACAAAAAGGAAACAAAACCCAAATCTCCCTTTTACAACTAAGGCCAAAGTAGTCACATAAGAAAAGGATGAGAAAATACAACTATTCCTATGACCCAACAGGTGTCAGAAGTTTTGTGTTTTAATTTTTTTTTTTCCACTGCTACACGCATGGAAATCATCGCGCATTTTCTTCATTCCCAATTGTGCTGTGAATGCCCTAACTCCAGCATGTTATGGGCACGGAAATACCATACAAATTCTCTTAGATTGCACTGTGCAAGTTTTAAAAAAAGTTAACAGCCAGGGAGGCTCGATAAGACTTGTGGGCGTGCAAGGCGCCTACAGTTCACCGGGCAGTGTTGTTAAGATGCAGATTGTGACTCGGCAGGTGTGGAGCGGGGCCACAGCGCCTGCATTTCCAGCGCCCGGGAAATGCACATGTCCTGGGTGGGGCCCCTGCTGTTCCGCTTCCAGCCAGGAGGGTAGCCCTGCTGTGAGTTCGTCTGGAACTGCAGACTTTCCTTTCACTCTGGAGGCAAAAATGTGTAAGGCGAGCTGTGCCAAGAAAAAGTTCGTTTCCTTTTCTTAGAAAACGGTGGAGGGTGGGTGCGTTTTTTCCTACATCCAGGCGGACACGGATGGGTCGCCTTTCTTCTTGAATCTTTATTGAGCGTATGAATGGGGATTCTACTGGACATTGTCTCGATCCCTTGAAATCCAGGGCCTATGAAAAAATAATTTTGTTACTGAGATGGGGCCAGCACATTTTGGCTTAGAGGCTATTTATTTAAATAAACTCTGGTAATAAATAGACCGTTGGGGCAGGGAGGCTGAGTTTGGGGGCCAAGAAGAAAGAAAGCACTGGCTGAGACAACAATGACCAGTCATTCTATTGCTACTCCAGTGCTCGTGAGTGTAGATGCAGGTCCCAGCAAGGCAGGACACAGGATCATCCCTAGGGTTCTGCGATGATCCAGGCATCAAAGAATGCCAACTCGAAGCCCAGCTGGCAGGAGGAAAATGATAGATAGCCAAAGGAAAAAACAAGGGTGTGGCCCCAGGGAAGAGATGAAATGTACCCTCTTTTTCATCAGAAACAGGGATGAGGAGTTGGGCGGTTACTGAGCCCTTGGCTGGGACTCTGGAGGATTTGGATGAGAGAGAGAGAGAGAGAGAGAGAGAGTATATATGTGTGTGCATGTGTGCGCGCATGTGTGTGCATGTGTGTGTACAGCAGAGGGAAGGAGATCCCCCTACACACTGCTTCAGATTTTATAACACCTGGGTCAAAATAACTAGAGAAAAGACTTTGAACAGAGACACCACGGGCAAGTTCTACATTTTGTAGCCGCAACCAAGATTGTTATTACTACCAAGTGCTTCCTCTCTTTGTTGTTCGGAGCCAACCTTTGTCCCCACTGCCCTGACACTACTTTTCCTGGTAGGACACTTGGAGTTCCAGAAAGATAACAAGATGAGTAACTGGAGGCTTGGCAAGAGATGAGCCTTACCCTCACATGCAAAACCACAGTGCCCACCCCCAGACAGAACCTCACACTTGGAAACAGAAAGTAGAAACCCTGAGGTTTCTAGAAATCAGACCTTATGGAGACCATAGGAATCTAGAGAGGCCACGGCCTTCCTGGAAGAGGGAAAGGCAGGAATGAATTTAAAAATCCTGGTGCTTTTTAAGTCTTTGTTGAAATAAGAAGGGAAGAAACTGAAGAGGGAACCAGCAAGAATGATTAGGACAGCTGACTCACGGGGCTGCTTTTCAGGTCTGGCTGCCCTTGGAGCAAAATAATCCCTGGCCAATCAGTTCCACTGTTTTAATTTCTCATGCTGCCTGATAGTCTGAAAATGAAGATTAATGTGGAACATTATCTTTTTAAAATGCAGCCCCGCTCTAGGAATGCTAATAAGCCACCCACCATTCACATGTTGTAAATTAGCTTAATTTAGAGACTGGGAATTAGAAGGGAGGAAATTTAGAAAGCAAGTAATCAGCCCTAGCCTTTATTTTGCATGAGAGGAAACCACAGTCCCCAAAGGAAGCTTCTTGCTCAAGAATACAGAAGGCCAAGGGCAGAGTTAGGCAAGAGCTACCACTCTTAGTCTTCTGTGTGATCAGACAATCCATGTGCCCCTGGCACAGGTTAAGACTGATTTATTGAAAATAGTCACCTGTTGAGCATGTCCTGTTGCCACGTGCAGGAAGACATGCAAGAGACACATGAACATGGCCGTCATCTTAATGAGCGTGTGGTCTCGTTCAGGAGACCGGCACAGGGACACAAACCAAGTGTAAGGTCGGTGGGCCTCGGGGCCCAGGCAAATAGGATGTGGCAAAGGGGACTTCCCAAGTGGCTGTAACCTGCCTGGGAACTTTTGAAGGCGGGACTTCCATTGGCAACCTGATCCGCTCTCCCCGACCCCAGAGCCCTATATTATATATATATATATATATTTTTAATTTATTTATTTACTTATTTATTTTGACAGAGAGAGAGAGAGAGAGAGAGAGAGATACAGAGACAGAGAGAGAACTGAACTGGGGGAGCTCCCAGTTAAGCATATGGTTTTAAGCATATGGTTCCGCACGGGCCAAGGCAGGGATTCGATCCTCGGTTCCCAGGGCTGCAAAGTGAGCGCCTAACCCACTGAGCCACCCCGGCTTCCCCGACCCCAGAGCCCTATATAACCCACTCACTCCCTTCCCCACGCACGCATTCTTCGGCCCCCATCTCCTTTCCATCTCCTTTCCGGGGACCCAAGAATGTCGTCAGGAGCCTCTCCCCACCCCCCCAATAAAGTCTCGCATTTGATCAGCCACTTGATCTCCCGTGTCGCTTCCTTAAATCGCTTCCTTACACCAAGCGCCGCCTTCCAGTAAATTAAATTACATTTCTGATATGTTACAAACCAACCAACCAACCACGGAACAGAAATCAAGAGGAGAACTATTTCAGACGAGGTGGCAGGGGACTCAGTAACGTGTCAGCTAGGACTAGAGGGTAAGAGAGTTGACCTTGACAAAGTCCAGGCCAAGCTTGTCCAACCTGCGGTCCATGGGTCACATACCACGCAGGACGGCTTTGAATGCAGCCCAACACAAATTCATAAACTTTCTTAAAACATTAAGAGATTTGTTTTTGCAATTATTATTATTATTATTTTCAGCTCATCAGCTATTGTTAGTATTGGTGCATTTTATGTGTGGCCCAAGACAATTCTTCCAGTGTGGCCCAGGGAAGCCAAAAGGTTGGATACTCCTGGTCTAATGCACAAGTTGTGGGGAAAGTAAGGGATGTGTGTGATCAGACACTGAAAGAAGGCCAAGATGCTTGAATATTGGACTTTAAATATATGGGCTCAAACCATGACTCTGCTAGGGACCAGCTCTGGGCCCTGCACAACTTATACCTGGCATTTGATATTATAAGATATAGTGGTTAGATATATGAGGTGTGATCAGAAGATATGGTGAATCTTTAAATTTCAAAAAATTATTACATTGGGGAAGCCGGGATGGCTCAGTGGGTTAAGCGCTCACTTTGAAGCCCTGGGGACTGAGGATCGAATCCCGGCCCCGGACCGTGTGGACCCATATGCTGAACTGAGTGCCCCTAGTTTGGTTCTCACCGGGGCAAGACCCCGGCCCAGTTCCTGCCCTGTGCAGCCCCGCCCACCTGTGGAATGAAACTATGTGGAAAAACCGATGATGTGCAACTATGGAGACTGTTCTGGGCCCTCCCCCTTATCTCTGTCTCTGTCTCTGTATCTCTCTCTCTCTCTCTGTCAAAAGCAATAAAAATAAATCTTAAAAAAAAATTATTACAGTAAAACATACATTGCCCTTAATTCCCCTCAAAACAGCTCCCCCTTGCTTCCAATACACTTATCCCATCGTTCTTGCCGCTTTCGGAAGAAGTTCTGAAAGTTCTCTTTCATGTGTGTCTTTAGCTGCGCTCTCGTGGCTGCCTTGATGTCCTGAATCGATTCAAAATGTTTACCTTTCACGGTCATTTTGACTTTGGGGACGAGCCAGAAGTCGCATGGTGCCAGATCTGGTGAATAAGGTGGCCGAGGACACACTGTAATGTTTTTATTGGACAGAAGCTGCAGTACCAGAAGCGATGCATGACACGGAGCATTGTCCTGAGGGAGGATGAAACCGTTAGCTCATTTCTCAGACACTCACATGCTGATGGCCATTGATGCTGTTTCCTACCCTATCCAGCAACATTTTCCATTTCTGAGACATTTCTTTTCCTCTTACACTGACTCTCGTCACTTAAATATTTTAATATTGCTACCTCTTTGAACAATTAAAATGCACACATATTTTAAAATATGTACTCAAAAGTAACAAAAGTGTATACAGAGGACAAGAAGTATCTACCAACCACTCATTCTCTTTCTTTGACAGAGAGAGAGAGAGAGAGAGAGAGAGAGACAGATACAGAGACAGAGAGAGAACTGAACTGGGGGAGCTCCCAGTTAAGCATATGGTTTTAAGCATATGGTTCCGCACGGGCCAAGGCAGGGATTCGATCCTCAGTCCCCAGCGCTGCAAAGTGAGCGCTCAACCACTGAGCCATCCCGGCTTCCCCTCATTCTCTTTCTAAGAAGCAAGTGTTGGGGAGGCCAGGACAGCTCAACAGGTTGAGCGCTTGCCTTGCAACTGCAAGTTCCCAGGATCAAATCCTAGCTCTGGCCCAGATAGACCCATATGCTGGACTGTGGTGCAACTGGCTAACCACTGATCCTGGTGGTTGAGAGGTCCCGCCTCCCATGAAGGCGGCCCCGGTTAGGTTCCACCCCCTGTGGCCCCACATCCACCTGTGTGAAGTGAAACCACGTCACAACTAATGATGTGCAACTATGGAGACTGCTCTGGGCCCTCCTCCCTTCTCTCTTTCTCACCTCTCAAATAATAAAATAAATCTTTAAAAAAAGAAGAAAACACAATTAGCAGTTTTCCATGAGATCACTTATTTTTTTTTTGGAATAGCCACATTGTATCAATGTTATAATGACAGCTCTATAACATATCCCAATTGATTGAACTGCTGCCCTAATACTACTCATACATAAATCACATATGAACATTACAGTCTATACCATATTTTTAATATACTATCTCACTTGTTTAATCTGCCCCAAAACTTATGAGGTAGGGACAGGATTGCAACTACCATTTCACGGCCTGGCTAACTAGGCTTCGGGGAAGCCAATGCTTTGCCTACGAAAACATCGGTTTTTAGTGGCAGAGCTGGTACTCAATCCAGGATTTCTGGCTCTGTAACAGGAGCGTCCAACCTTTTGGCTTCCCTGCGCCACATTGGAAGAAGAATTGTCTTGGCCCACATATATGATACACTAACACTAACAATAGCTGAGAAGGTCAAAAAAGGTGGCAAAAAAATCTCATGAAGGGGAATGCCAGAATAGTTCAATGGTTGAGCGCTTGCCTCTCAGTTGTGAGGCTCAGGGTTCGATTCCCAGCCCCAGCCCTTGCAAGCCCATATGCTGAACTGCAGCACAACTGGTAACCACCAGATTGGCCCAGCGGTGTGTGTTCTTGCTTCTCATGCGGGGGGCCCTTGGTTTGGTTCCCACCCCGTGTGGCTCCACATCCACCTGTGTGGAATGAGTCACGTCACAACTAATGATGTAAGGTACAACTATAGAGACTGCTCTGCCCCCTACGCACTCTCAGAAACAATAAATCTTAAAAAAAAAATCTCATGTTTAAGGAAGTTCATGAATTTGTGTTGGGTCACATTCCAAGCCGTCCTGAGCCACACGTGGCCCACGGGCCACAGGTTGGACAAGCTTGTTCTCAAATTTGGTATTGTTCTCAAAGTTAATCATCTGACAGCGGCGATGTGAAAGCTGACAGAGGCGTGAATCCTCCTGAGGACCCAGCAGACAGGCGCTGCTCCTTTAACACACAGCACTATGGCCAAGAGTTGCTGGAGCTTCAAAAGCGCCCCCACGCTTCCCAACAACGGTTTTCCACCCCACGTGCCTTTTCCACCAGAATTTTATTCAGTAAGATAGATTTGGGTATTTGCTCTTACATGTTTCCCATGAGACAGCTCCAAGGAAGGACAAAAATCATGTGCCAGTGAATTGGCTGATCAACCCCCCCAGCCTGTGTTCAGGTCTGAGGCTCAGAAAGTGATTCATTTCTGCTTTTTCGTGGAGTTTCCTTTCTCTGCCTGTCACCTCTTTCCTTTCTCTGAGGAGCACAACCAAGCGGTCCTGTTGGTGATCCCTGAAGTCTGGCTGGACTTTGAGCAGCTTTGAGTTTTCCCGGACAGGACTCCTGTGCTGGGAGGAGGAATGCACCAAGTTATGAGTTGTTTCTGGGAGCTGTGGGGGGTTCTTTCCTGCTGTCCTTGTTCTGGGGATGGGGGCAGGGAGGTGGAGAAAGGGGCCCCATTGTCAGCTGATTTCCTGTATCTCTTTTTATTCTCAGAAAAGCACGGATGGGTGGCATCATTATTATTTTCCCTTTTCAAAACAGAAAACCTCAGCTCAGAGAAGTGAGTCAGCTTGTGTAAGTACACATATCATCATGCAAATGGTGATGCTGGCATACCAAGAGAAACCTTTTTAAAGATAAAAGGTAACTTTAAACAAAATTCCCATTAACTTGACTTGTGTCTACATATTGTAATTCATTGAGACTTGGATCCTTACTTCAGGTACTTATTGTCTAAGAAAATAAAGCCAATTATTGCAGCATTTTTGATACCACCCCAAATTTGACAGATTAAAAAAAAAATCCCCTGGGTGGGGGGAAGCTGGGATGGCTCAGAGGGTTAAGTGCTTGCTTTGCAGCCCCAAAGCCCGAGGATCCAATCCTGGCCCCAGCCCATGTGGACCCATATGCTGAACTGGGGTGCGCCCCCAGTTTGGTTCTTGCCGGGGCCTATGTGGGAGGCTTCCGGCCCAGTTCCTGCCCTGCGCAGCCCTGTACTCACCTGTGGAGTGAAACTATGTGGAAAACTAATGCTGTCAACTATGGAGACTGCTCTGGGCCTTTTCTCTGTCTCTCTGTCTCTCTCTGTCAAAAAACAATAAAAACATAAATCTTAAAGAAAAAAAAATCCCCTTGGGGTTTTGATGAACACAAACATGAAGAGAGATTGGCTGTAACAGAGAGACTGAGAACGATCTGGAGAAAAGGTAGTGATGAGGGAGAAAGGGGGGGGGTCCCTGCCCTCAAGGAGTGCGACTTTATTGGAGGGGACCCAGAAAACAATCTGTGTGTGACACGGTATGCCCATGAACTAGAGAAAGTGAAGGATAGACCTGTTTCGTGGACAGTGGGGAGTTATCCATAAATCCCTCAGCAAGGGGGTGAATGTCACGTCACTGGGGTTTCACCGGCAGGATCTGAAGGGTGAGGGGTGTCCATGGGCAGAGAGAGGCAGGTGTCCAGCTGATAGACCTTTGCAATAATGTCAGAGTGAAAGAACACGCTCCTATGCAGAGGAATTTGAGAAGGTTTCACCCAAAGGTCACTTCAAAGAAAGATGTGCTGGGACTGATGGACTGAATGCAGGAGGTGAATAAGCGGGGCAGGGGTGAATAAGCGGGGCAGGGGAGAGGCCGGCCAGTAGGGCTGGTCTGTGCGTTCTAGTCTGGGAGGCTGGAATACTGCTGTCTTAGGTTTCTGCAACAGTGGGCTGAAAAGGGCTTGAGAAAACCCTCCCCAAGGCTTTTCTCTGTGCCTTCCCAGGCTTCCTGGCATCATCTGATGGAGAGAGGGAGGGAGAGAGAGAGAGAGAGAGAGAGAGAGAGAGAGAGAGAGAGAGAGAGAGAGAGAGAGAGAGCACGAGCTAGCAAGTCTTGCCAGATTTGTCCTTCCACACATTGGAAAAAAGAGGAATCCAGCGAAAGCGTGTGTGTCTGCGGCTATGCAAGCTTTCTGCTTCCCCCACCCCCAAGCACCCCTGGTCCGGACGGGCCTTGCCACCTCTAGCTAGGCGCAGGCGGTGGGCAGGATCAGATCCCGAGTGCTGGCTTTGTTCTTCAGTTCTGCGGTCTTTTGACAGTTCATAGTGTTATTTTACTGACCCAAACTCTGAAATTTCTAGGAAGGCAAATGGATCTTTGGAGCTTGGTTTTCACAGCAGGGTTTCAAAAGTCAGTCTAATTCTTAGATGATAAGAATATTCAGCCACGATTTCCTCGAGTACTCGTTCAGATGCGTTTGATATTTGACATCATGAACGCTTTGGTGTTTGTTTTGATGCATGCAGATAATAAGGTAGCTACCAGACATTCATTCTTAAAAAATGTTTAATTAACCATAGAACCATATATGGAAGAATCTACCTTGTTTCTATTGAACTGAAATGCCACCTGGATCATACACTTCCTTTTCACGTGCTCTGGGGGTGTCCGGGGGACCATGGCATCAAGTTAACTAGGCAAGAGCCACCTCAGAGCTGACAGCGAAATGGGACAGCTTGTTCTTGTTCTTAGTCCCAGATAGGGCATCTTTAAGTCTCTGTTCTGTTCAACTATTTGTCTTCATCATTTTGCCTTTACATTTGCTTTTAATTTTAATAGCGTTTTTAATAAATGGGAGGGCTAGTTTTCAATGTATTGCATTCCTAAAGACAGCTCCGTGGGTGCTCACTGGAATTGTGTTGCGTGTGTCATTAGGCAGAGTCTTCTGAGCCTTCAGGTCAGAACCAGGGCTCTTCATTCAGATTTTCCAGATGCCCAGCGGAGCACACTTTCCATTTCTTTTTTCTGTTACAAATGGGTGGTATTAAAAAAAATTACACTCTGTAAGTGGTTAATGTTGGGCCAGAAGCAGGCTATTTAAGAATACTAATGTGGTATCTAACCTGAAATTGTTTTGATTTCTTCTTTCTTTTTTTTGAATGTGTGTGTTTTTTTTTTTAATTGTTAAATTTATTGGGGTGACATTGGTTGGTAACAATTAGATAGTTTCCGGGTGTACAACTCCACATCACATCACCTATGCATCACATTATGTGCTCACCACCCAGTATCAGTAACCCTTCCATCACCATATATCCAGTGTCCACTCCCACTCCGCCCCCCAACTCTCCCTCCCCCCTCCTCTCCAGGTAACCACCAAACTATTGAGTGTGTCCATAATGCTGGTGCCCTCTCCCACCTCCCCTCCCTCTCTCCCTCCCCACTCCTCCCCTTCCCTCAGGCAATCACCCAGCTATTGAGTGTGTCCATAGGTCTCTGTGTCTTTGTTCCTTTCAGTTTTATATTCCACCTATAAATGAGGTCATATGTTTCCGGATTCTTTCAGTCTGACTTATTTCGCTTAATAAGATGGTCTCTAGGTTCGTTTTGATTCCTAATGGTTCTTCTTTCTCATGCTGTGTTTCTCCTGCTAGGAATGTCTGAGCACTGGGCTCTACTCCCTCCCTGGCCCATCTGGCTATAGGAACAAACAAGGACAAACTCTCACGGTGTTTCTTCGTGGTCTCTGGCAGGTGGCTTTTGGCATATTAAAAGCCGTTAAGCTAAAAAGGAATTCTACCTTTTAAAAATAAAATTCTGACCATGTTGGAAGCAGTGTGGACAATGGATAGAAGGGCTTTGAGAAGGGGGATGGGGAAATCAGCGTTAAGGACAGTCAGGCTGGCCACAGTGTGAAGAACAGACTCAAGGTGGGTGGGTGTGGAGAGGGAAGGCCAGGGAGGAGGCCCCTGTACTGGCCCAGGTGAGAGGAGGCAATGGCTAGAATTTGGAGAGAAAAGAAGAGAGCCAAGGGGTGTTCAGAACGTCTCACTGATTGGCTGTGAAGGTGGCTAAGGCGGCAGGGTCGAGGGCCAGTCTGGGTCTCTGGCTTAAACTTCTGGAGGGTGTTGGGGGCTGGGGTGGGGGTTGGTGCTGTGTATGGAGACTTCAAATCTGCAGGGTGAGTGGAGGCTGGAAGAGGTCTCCAGTTTACCTGGAGCATGCCACCTTGAAGTTGGGGAACATACAGGTGGACGTGGGAACATTGCACACTGAAGTTTGAAATGTGGGTCGGGTGGGATGAAATGTGTGAGAAAGGGCCATGAATGCCTGAGGGGCGAGTAAGGAGTCTGTGCGGGTGGTCGCGGGAGGGTCTTTTTCAGGAGGAGAGCCCAGAGAAGGACGAGGAACACCACAATGCTTGGTTTGGACAGAACTAATTCTTACGGGTGTCCATGATGACCTCGCTCTGACCTAACATTTTAAATCTAGAAGTTTGTAGTTAAAAAAAAAAAAAAAAAAAAAAAGGAAAGGCATATTTTAAGTGCCTTTTGTCTGTGATGTCTTCTGACGATCTGATTATTGTCAACTGTTCTTATCAACCAGTAACTAATGAACTCGGTGTAGATGACCGTGATGACTCGCTTTATTAGCTCTGCGAATGTAGGCAAATGATTTCACCTCTTTCAGCTTTGATTTTCCCATCTGTGTGTGCAGAAGTGAAACGCTAGGCCACAAAATTGTTTGCAAGTAGAAGGTCGTTCTTCACATGCCCCCGGCTTATGGCCACGTGTGCATTTATTCAAGAAAGGCTATGCTTGTTGAGTGCCATGAGCCTGGCACTACGGGTCTGGGAACTGGAAATAGGGGAGAACAAGCCATGTAAGGTCTGAGCTCACGTGGATTTTGACTTCAAAAGGAGAAATAGGCAATAAACAAGTCAGCCAGCTAAATAAAATAGATTTCATTGTAGCTATTCCTTTGGAGGGCTGGGAAGGGGCAATTTTAGACAAGATAGTCAGGGAGTACCCGTCTGAGAATATAGCATCTGTTCTGAGACCTGAACGGCCAGAAGTATAGACATGAAAAGATCAGGAGCAAGGACACTCTAGGGCTAGGCAGAGTCAAGGGCAAGGGCAAAGGCTTAGCAACAGGAAGGAACTGGGTGAGCTTGAGGAAGACAGGGAGGTTGGTATCACATGCGGTGGTGTCCTGCAACATTCCCAAGGTTCTCAGTTCTTCTAAGTCAGTGCTACTCAAGCCACATGGCAGGATTTAGCCATGAGTGATGGTTACCTAGAACTCAGCCTTCATCAATTTCCAAGTCTGTGTGCAGGAGTGAAATTGTATCTCCCACTGATGGTAGCCATGTGGGAATGTTAATGAGACAGGGGTTAAAACAGTGACTGTCTGCTGACACTACCAGCTTATATGAGAATTCCAACAGTATCTTCACTATTCACACTGTCTCCAGTCTCAGCTTACCTAGTCACCCTGAAGCCAGAGTGGGCTCTAGAATCTTATCACATCACCCACCTGCTTAAAACCTTCAGTGGTCTCCCTTCCCCCACTGCTCTCACCCAAACTCCACAGGCGGCTTCCTACCTCACTTACCTCTCACTATTTCCCATGTGACATTGCTCTTCACTGTCTGCATGGAATATACTTCTTCCCTTTGGCCTCACTGCATGCCTCAGGGGCCTAGGCAGATAGATGCCCTTTCTTGCTCAATAGGCCACTCCTAGTCTGCCATCATTTCCCTGGCACAGCTCTTGTCATAACTTCTGGAACCTGCCTGTGTGCCTACCTGTATCAGCCTCCAGTTTTATCCAGAGACCAGAATCATCAGCACCACGAGTTTGTTTCAGAAGCAGAATCGGATGTGAACTTGAACAAGGTAGTCTGATGCACATTGCATTTGTGAAGGACTGCTCTCCACAAGGCAGGTTCCCTGGGGGTAGGGCACACTGTCTCCCAGAGCCTAGCCCAGTGTCTGTCTTAAAGAAAGATATAACTGGTCAAGGCATCAGGCTCATATCATGTTAACAAACAAGCTCTACAGGGAAAAAACCCCAAGTGCCCTTTTATAGGAATAAACAGACTGAGGTTTATAGCCTACATATGTCTTCATAGGCTTCCTTTAAATTCTCCCCCAGTCATCTCTCTTACTTCTTATCTTCCCGTCAAATCCTATTTTCTGCATGAGAGGTATGAGTCACTTCATTACTAGTCATGTTTGCTGTTTTGTTTTACAGTAACTTTTTTTAACACGGTAAGCAACAACACAAGCGAGGTTCACATTGGCATTTTTGAACTTGGTCCATGAAAAAAATTCTCATCCTAACCAGTCTTTTTAAAAAGATAACAAACAAACAAACAGATGATAGGGGATTTTAATGCTTCCTGATAAAATTTTGTCAGCCCCGATGGCCAAAGTATCCCCATCTGTTTACATTTCTGTCAAGTTCTCATTAAATGATACACCTCTTTTACAGAGAAGTACACAGATTCGAAAGCCTTTTCACACTCAGCTTCGAATTCCCTTACTAGCATGTTAGAGCTGAAAAAGAGTTTGTGAACGGTCTCAAATGCAATTATCTTAACAAGTCCTCCAAAAATGGCTGATTTTGACCCATCTCTGCAGCCTCCCCTGCCCCCACTTACTCCTCCCTTTTCTTTCAAATTTGCAATTCTCTGAGACACCCAGCTTGCCCAAGGCTGGCACAGGTCACGTGCCCAACAACCTTTTCTAATGCTAATATTACAGGACTGGATCGACACACCCTTTGTAGGTAAACAATGACACAATTTGTTTTTCTTTTGTAGAATGTATTCATTGCCCATCAGCCTGCATGATTTTATCAAAAGTTTACTAACTTATCCAATCAGGAAGTTTATGATGTTCTTTAAGGGTTAGGTCAGTCAAAATGAGCCCCGAGAAGAGAAAGCCCCAGTGGTTTTAGGATTCCAGGTTCCTGATAACAGCTTTCGAAGGAGCACCTCCAAAGTGCTTCCTGTGTCACGTGGTGGAAAACTCCAGAATTCTCTTAATCCCGATGTGTTTACCACACTCAAAACTTAAGTTGTTTAATCGTAAGGGCAGTTTTATTCCACGCTTATAGCATCGTCTGTACTTCTGCTGGCCCAAGCCAAAATAAATAGTTGCAGATTTGTGTTGATTGAATGATTTAAGATAAATAAACAAGCTCAACTGCCTACTGGGGCCAGATAATGTAAAGGAGAAAACAAACAGCAGGGAGCGTGTCTGCCAGGAGCGCCGGCTCCGCCCCTAGGTTTCTCTAAGCGAAAAGGGCCTCGAATGTGCTCTGCTCGGCAGGAAAACGGGTAGCGCGGGTTTGAGCGCTTAACGATTTCCCAAAGGACTCCAGACGTCCAGGCTTTTCATGCAACCTCGATTTTAGGTGTTGGAAACCAATTCACATGTTCACAGGAGCTTTTGCTGACCAATCCCGGGAATGAAACGCAGCCTATTTATTTGCCAGCTCTGCATTAAAGAGCGTGGAGAATATAAGAACACATTTTTTTTTCAGGAACTGTGATCACTGGGAAGGCTGCAGTGGACAATAGCTCTCGTCCCGTGTGGGTCTGCCTGGGCTCAGATCCTGGCATGGCTCTTCGTCCGTGTGAACGTTGGGTAATCCACCTCATCTCCAGAAACCTCAGTTTTGCACCTGTAATTTGGGAAACGCTACTATGGTAGGGATGACAGCGTCTTGGGGCTGTTTTGAAGACAGAAGAAAATGCCTGCTGAAAAGCCCTTAGCATGAAGCGGCCCTCAGTACCTGATAGTTAATCTGAATTTATAATAATGGAATTATGCAAGGGCCAGCCAAACACCTGCAAATTAACTTCATATCCCCAGATATGAAACTCCTTCCTTCCTCCACAAAAGCATTTGAAAGTTTTCTATGTGATGGATGAACCTCCTCCCTTTTTCTCCCTCATGTAACTGAGGTTACTTAGCATTCAGAATGTGCAATATAGATGTATCCAGAGAGCACACACACACACACACACACACACACACACACACACACCCCTTCCAAATCAAAACAGCGTTTGCTTCCTCCAGGGTTTGAATTTGTAGCTAAATTCCCAAGTTCTAATCTGGTACTTTATTAACTCACATGGCCTCTGACATCTTCCCCATTATTATTATTATTATTATTAAAATTCTCAGTTCACTTTCCTGCAGCTACCCACATTCTCAGAGTTTGAACACTTGCCTTTTCTGCACTTTTCTCGGGGTTCTGACAAGTCTCTAATTAACCATAAGGTCGACGCTCCTGGCCACCCCTAGCTCCAGTTTTCCCGCTAGGAAAACCTCTCTCGTCTCGGGAGCCCGGGACCCCGCCACCCCGCCACCACCGCAGCTCACTCCACCTCGGGGCTGGTAGGGTCTCAGTCCCCTCCCCGCAAGTTTGTTACAGAAGTGATTTCGAGGCTGGGCAGGGGTCTCGCCCGCCGAGCGCCCCGCGCCGCCAGCCGTGCGCCCCACGCCGAGCGCCCTGCGCCCCGCGCCGCCAGCCGTGCGCCCCACGCCGAGCGCCCTGCGCCCCCCGCCGGGGGTCGGCGCCGCCGCGGGTCGGGAACTTGTCGGGGCAGGTCGCTCGAGGTGGCACGGGGTTCCCCTCGCGGCCCCGGCTGGGCGCGCGCTCCCCCCTCGCCACAGGGGCGGGGAGAGGGCGGGCCCGGCGTCTAGTTTCGCTACGTCACCGGGAAGTCCCCATAAGATGCGGGCGCGGGAGCTCGCTTTCCCCCTGAACCCAGAGGTTCTCGGGCGCGCACGGAGCGCCGTCTCCAGCCAGGTCCCGTGTCCCATCCACTCCGGCCCGCCCGTTCCGCGCGCAGCTCGCGTCCTGCAGACCCCGGTTTGGGGGGGAGCTGAGTTCCCCGGAGGTTTGCACCAGGAGTTCCCGCCGGCTGCTTGCGGAGATGCCTGGGAAGAAGGCGCGTAAGAACGCGCAGCCGAGCCCTACGCGGGCCCCGGCAGGTAGGGGGACCAGGTGGGGCCGGGGCCGGGGCGGGGGCCGGGATCGCGGGCTCAGTGGGGACGGGGTCAGGTCTGGCCGGGGCTGCGCCCTCGCACGTGCTTTAAAAGGGCGCCTCCTGGCAGTTCTTCGGGGGCTTTACCGTCCACCGTGGAGACGGCGAGGGAGGGAGGGAGCTCTGGGACCGGGATGCCGTTTTGAGGATGCGGAGCGCCGCTTTTTCCGCCGCCCGCCGCGCGTCCTTACTCGCCCTGCCCCGGGGCCACGGCGCGGGCGTCCGCCACGAGGGAGGCGTCCTCGCCACGGCAGGTGGGGGCGGGGGAGCTCCCTGCGCGGCCTCCCCCTGCGCGGACAGCCCTGCTCCGAGCGCTAGCGCTCCCTCCACCCCCAACCCGAACAAAAGCGGTGGCGACGCTTGAGACGGTCCCAGCTCTTGCAGGCCGGGCTAAGGCAGGCTGGCGGGGACACCCCACGCGCACCACTGCTGCGTTCCGGAGCCCAGAAAGGGTCACTTCGTGGTTAAGAGGACATTGTATTGGCTTTTAGACAATCGGTGCCAGTTGCGGAGATGGGATAGGAAACAGGAGTTGGTCCCCTATTTGTAAGATCTATCCATTCCGCCCCCCACAGTGCCATCAACTAGTATTTCAGCTCAGCCACCCCCACCCCACGAGCGCTCTTTTATAAATCTTGTCGAACGAGGCATCCGTCAGTTAAGGAGCAGCAGCAGCAAAGAACGGAGCAAAGCCGCAAAAATCCGTGCGCGGCCACTGCTCTTGCATCGCCCGTCATGGGCCCTTTTTACACTTACTTTCATTTTATAGAGCCCATGGGACGTGCCCGGGAAGAAGCGCGTTGGCCCGTCGGCTACGGCTAAGGTGGCACCAGGCTGCTCTCTGGCTCTTGGGAGGAAAAAAAATTTTTTTAAATCAACTTTTTGTGATGTCCAGTAGTTCTGGGAAAGGTCTAAACTTGTGCGTAACCGTCACTCATCCAACGTAGGTCTCAATAAGGGACAGCATAGGGCCCCTCTTAAACTCCATTAGATAGCAATATTAAAAAAAAATTGATACCAGTGACATAGGACGTTGTATTAACTTTAGGGGCACAACATAAGGGTGTGATATTTGTAGGTACTGTGAAATAATTACGCCGGTATGTTCAGTTAACATTCATGACCGCACATAGTTGCAGTTTTTAAAATACATTTGTAGATGAGCTGTGTATGTAACAAAAAAATTAAGGAAGCAGCTATTTTCTACCCGTTTTGGGGGGGCAGGGAAGTGAGGGATAATTTTTCCTTTTATAAATCAAGGCTTTCAAAGTTGTATGCAGATTTTTTTTTTTTTTTTTTTTAGGACAGTAGCTTTTATAGCCCACTTACTGAAAAGAACATACATGACTTTGTAAATTACTTCCCAAAATGTTTGACTTGTACCTATTAAAAGTGGCATCTTAAAATTAATTAGGTTTCTTGTTAGGGGTTATAAAAATTACACCCAGGTCTTTTATAGAAAGAAATCGGTTGAAATTTAGGTAAAAAAAAAAAAAAAAAAGCACTTTAGAATACATTTACCGTTTTTATTTTGAGCCTAAATAGGGTCTTTGCAGGCTCTTTACAACGTAAACCAGATTTCAATTTGTAGTCATAATGGTTTTTAATGTTTATAATTATGATCTTGAAGTGGCAAAAATGGAAATTACAATCAGTATAAATTTGATGTGAGTTACACTTACTTAAAAATTTACTTGGAAATTAGATGATAAACGTTTTTCTTAATATTTAGTAATTATAATAGCTCTATTCTTAAAAAGAGGTAAACAGTGTGAATTAAATACTACTTTTTGCTTCACTCATCTCCCTAAAGGCACTGGGTTGGTAGAAGTGGAGTTTGTAGGAAGAATTTGGCTTAGAGTAAAATTTAAACTTCTAAATTGTTTTAGAGAATGTGGACTTAATTTTGGAATACGATTTTATGAGTTTTTTTATGAGACAGTTTCAAAGAGTTTCTAAGTGAGGAAAAGAATACATTTAGTTTTGCCTATTCATGAGGGCATAATCTGAGCTACGAATTATTGCCATTTAAAAAATAAGCCCTACTTGAACACAACACAAGGCCTTAGGATCTCACTTCGGTTCCCCCGACCCCACTGTGAGGGGAAAAAAATGCTGACGGCTCCTGAGGTGGGCAAAATCTCTGGTAATATTTTGACATTAAATGTTTGCATTTGAAACTAACATTAATTGCCCCATCCAGGATGCTTTTTAAAAGAAAAATATTTCAAAATAGGTCTTTTTATTAACTATTTTTTTCTGTGGTTTATGAGTCATAGCGTGTTAGTTTATGTCGTGTGTGTTCCATCTCCCGTTAAGAAAACAGGTTTCTGTCGTGTGTGCTCCATCTCCCATTAAGACAGGTGTACGTAAAGCTAACATTAGGAGAAATGCTTCCGGGGATAAATACTCAGATTGTCACTCCTGCTGGTTACAGTTTGGAATGCTGTCATTGTGATGCGGATGTTTCACTTTCCTTCTTTTCAGAGCTCGAAGTTGAGTGTGCCATTCAATTCAGGAGAATTGGAGACAAACTGAGTTTCCGGCAGAAACTTCTGAATCTGATCGCCAAACTCTTCCGCTCAGGAACCTGACTACCTCTGAAGCCCTTTACGAGGATGAGACTCCTTTAAAACGAGATTCTCCAATAGGTGCATATTTCAGCAGTTGGAGGAGAGATGGCCTTATAAGGGAGAAGAGCGAAGGAGCCCTCAGCTGGCTTTTGAATGCCCCTGGAAATGAAGATGGGCTGCATGTCACAATGGATTTCTGTTGGAGGTTTCCCAGAAGTCACGCTTTGGGATGTGAGAACATTATAAAGCCGCCTTGTTTATTTTAAAGCAACAATTGAAGAGCTTTGAAAATACAGAATGAACTATATATACATTTGGTTTTTGCTTAGAGAATTGTTCTAACCAGCATGTCCATCCTGTGGCCCAGGACTGCTTTGAATGAGGCCCAATACAAATTCTTAAAACATGAGATATTTTGGTGACTTTTTTTTTTTAAAGCTCATCAGCTATTGTCAGTGTTAGTGTATTTTATGAGTGGCTGAAGAAGGTTCTTCCAGTGTGGCCCAGGGAAGCCAAAAAGTTGGGCACCGCTGTGCTAACATTTTTGCTGAAGGTTGCTACCCAGTGTAGTGTGAGGATGTGACAAAATGAGAATGTGGGCAGGGACCAAGAAACAGAATATGTTCAGTGTTTATTTCAGCTTTGGGATGACAACTTCAGAACAATGTAATACAGCAGACTCTCACGTAACTGGAACTCAAGCAACCTGCAAAACACTCAGACAAATTGAAGGTTTTGTTTGCCGGTTGCTTGAGAGTGCCGGGTACATTTATCTGGTGCCAATTAACTGAGAGTCTGCTGTATCTAGTTTACATATATTGTTGTAAATTTCATTCTGAGAGCACTGAAAGTCAGTGAATATTGATTTCATAGGTCACTACAAAATATAAAACAGTTTGATAATTTGTTTCTTTTGACTTTAAAATGCATTACTTATGTCCAGATAACCTTTCCCTAAATGTGTTCCTATGAACTTTAACTGGAAAGTATGTCATTTGGAAAAATTTGATAAAAGTCTAAGATTGTTTCATGGTGCCAGTAAAATTTTTGCAGGTTAATGTTAAAAGATAAAGAGCATGTGGAATTTGCATAACCAGGAATCATTTTTTTAAAAGATTTATTTTATTGTTTTTGACAGACACAGAGAGAAGGGGGAGGGCCTAGGGCAGTCTCCATAGTTCTACGTCATCAGTTTTTTGACATGGTTTTTGCTCCACACATGTGGGCGGGGATCACGCAGGGCAGGAACTGGGCTGGGGGCCTCCTGCATGGGAGTCACGTGACAGGCACAGGAGCTGGGGGAGGGGAACCTGGGGGTGGGGAAGGGGCTCCTACATGGGAAGCTTGCCCTGGCAAGAACCAAACACAGGATCACCAGGGCCACACCCCAGTTCATCATATGGATCTGTTTGGGCCAGGGTGGGACCGGAACTCCATCCTTGGACTCTGGGGCTGCAAAGCAAGTGCTTAACCCGCTGAGCCATCCTGGCTTCCCTAGGAATAATTAAAAAAAAAAAAGAATTTGACTTTTTTACTTTTGTAATTAAAACTTGGTAAAATAAATATTCTCAAGTAACCATAAGAAAATATTTGTGACGAAGTTTCTAACATCTAAAATACCCTTTCTTATACCAGTCAGTGTGCATATTATAAATAGTGATCTTTTAAGAGAAATGAAGCATGTTTTTAAAAAAGAGGAACATATTGCTCATCTAGAATGAAAATTCCATGTATAAACGTGAACATAAAATTGCATTAGAGTAATTAATATGTAGATTCTGAGAAGGGTTTCATGCATTTCTTTTTTATTAGAAGGCCAGGCTATCGATGTCCCCAAATATATATTAAAAAAGGGATGAATAAATTTCAGCAAGAATAATCTTATTTATTTTACCTATTTATAATTAAAATATTTTTTGTGTAGTTTAAACATGTATATTAAAGTTACAGTTTTGGGTTATGGAGACAAGAGTTTTATAACTACTTGAACTCTTACAATAAGAATGTTTTAACGGGCTGTTAGTCACTTTAGATGAAAAATTACCTCAGCATCTATTTTTTTTCAGTATTAAGGCTGTTAGTTTATTTAGCTGCAAGGACTTGTGTGTGTGTGTATGTGCCTAGAGGCAGATATTTGCCATATGGCTATTTATGGTTTGTAACTGTATTTATACATGTATATGTACATATCAGACTGGATACTGTAGCTGTAAACCATTAAAACTGATCACCATGCTTTTCTGTGTTTAGTTTTTCATCATGTAACCTACTGAGTGTTCATTATGAAACCAAAATATATCTGAACTGCAGGCCATCCCCTCTGTCTGGTTCTGTGGAAAGAGCATACAGGGACATTAAGCATGATTTCTGCTGTCCACAGACTTACACTTTAATTGAGAGAGAAAATAGTGAAAAATAGGGAATGAATGCCAGGTGCAGAGCTGGGGTGCTGCTGGGTGCCTTCCATGAATGCCCACAGTGATTTATTTGAGGTCGCCTACTGAGATTCATGATCTAACTGGAGGGATGGTGAGCCTGGCTGTTCTGAGTTTGCCAGGCAAGAGGAACTTCTGGGCCGGTTCCTTTGAGTCACCTCAAAGCTTTCCCTTCTGCCCCCACCCTGGGCAGCAAGTATTGCTTCATGAGCTGCTAGTCATGTGCAGAAGTAGGTGTAACAGTGCCTTCCTGTTTGAGTGTGAGAACTGAAAAGATAGCCCTGGTAGCTTTGCAGCTTTCATCTAGGAACCACATCTTCCACTCCAGCCCTCAGAAGATCTGCTGAAATCATGGAAAGTAACTTGTTTTCCTTAGATGGGGGAGGGGAGAGCTACTGGAGGAAGGTGACAAGGAGAGGCGGCCAGAGAACTGCCACCAAGGCAGAAGGAAGAGCGCGGCGGGGAAGGCTCTACAAACCACCCTCACCGGCTCCCCCAGAGGAAGCACTTTGTATTGCAGAAGTAGGAGGGGAGACGGACTCCATAAAAGTTGGGGTCAGTCTGTGGGATTTGACCTGAACGTCACCGAAAGAGTTAACTCCTGTCCCTAAACCTCTGCATAGTCAAAACTGAACCACTGGTGCTAATTAGATCGGCTAAAATTACCCTTGATTGTGTGTGTGTGTGTATGTGTGTGTGTGTGTAGTAACACAAAGGCTTAGGCATGGTGTATAGGCTCCAGGTATGAGATCTATTTCATTTTGATAACTATATTTTAATGTCAAATAATTCCCAAGGTGTCCACATAATTGTAGTAGCATCTGATGGCTGACAAAAAACCTCTAGGAATTAAAAGATACTTTGGCTTGCACCTATATTTAAAAGAAAACCTCAGTTGTCTGTATATTTGAAAATCTATCATCTATCTATGTATCATCTATGTATGGATGTATGTATCTTTATCATCTATCTTATCTATCAATCATCTATCGGAATAAGTTGTTCTTTAAAGATTCTGTGCTGTGATTTGGGTTTTTTAACCCTTATCTCTCTCACACACACATACACACACACATCACACGCCACTGGGCAGAAACAGCTTAAGCTGAAATCCTACCAAACTCACACCTTTGTCAGAGGGAATGATCCACCCCCAAAGAGCACCCCAATCCTGAAGGGGGCTTTTAAGGCAACACCCTTACTGAACTGTGTGACCCTGAACAAGACAGCCTGTCTGAGCCAGGTAGTCCTCTGGAATCGAGGGAACCAGCTCATCTTTCAGGTCACCTGCGATTTGAAAGAGAAAATGGACAGCAAAAGGGTCTGATGGAGGCGTCTCACGATGCTCCCTGGGCCCTGAGCCCCGCTCTGGACCTCGTTTCAGACAGGACAGGAGAGGGCTGAAGGGTTTGTATAGAGAAGTGGGGCCCGGATGTAAAGCACTCTCCCTCCCACACACGCAAAATTATGTTCGAAATGTTCTTCCCATAAACATTGATTCTAAGTCCTAGCGCCGTTTGGGTGGGAACTTCTTGGACTTGGGAGTGTGTTCTTGGAACTAGAACTCCTCATGCACTCTGGCTTCCACAATGGTGTGTCACTCTGTCTGCTTCTCCTCCACAGGTAACTAAAAATAGAAACGGGTTCACCTGGCGGAACACACCTTATGGTGTTGTCACTGAGTATTCTCGGGTCATAGGTCATGGTTCAAGAACAAAATCTGTGCCAGTACAACCCAGGCACACACGCCAGCTTCTCTTTTAGGGACTTGCAGAAATCAGTTTCACAATTTTTTTTTTTAATAGATTTATTTTGCTTGTTTTTGACAGAAAGAGAAAGAGAGACAGAGAGAAGAGGGGAGGCCCAGAGCAGTCTCCATAGTTGCACGTCATTAGTTTTCTGTACAGTTTCATTCCACAGGTGGGCGCGGGGCTGCGCAGGGCAGGAACTGGCTGGGGATGTCCCTCATGGGAGGCACGCCCCCTGCGAACTTCCCCAGTGAAATAGTCACACCCCACCTACCTACCACCTTCTCCCAAATGAGCTACTCTTGAAAGCACCAGGAAAATGTAAGAATTGATAGGCGTGACAGGTGGGGAATTAGGGTTTCTTTACTTGTTAAGTCTGGGCGCCAGACCATCCCTAGTGATTAGAAAGTGCACAGTGTATGGGGCCTGGGCTTGGGGTAAAATGGATTGTGCTTAGTATGGTATTTCTTTTTTCTATTTTTTTTCTTTTTGATATTTTATTCAAACACCTGTCTGAGCACATGTGGTCCAAGCACATTCAACTAATAAACCCCAAAGAAACAGACGTGAGAGATTGGTCGTCAAACATTTTAGCTCGTGATGCCAGGCTTGCCTGTGATCTCGCGGACATGGAACCACCCCCACACCTCTGTGGTCCCCGAACCATTCAACCGCCCCCTCCTTAACTGTGAGCTGTTTGAAGCTACCAGTGTGAGCACTGCTATTTTTTCAAGTTCCCAATAGCGGGAGGGATATCAGCAGGGCTTGGAGGACCCAGCTCAGCCTTGGCATAGTGCCAGAACGTGGCCACTCGAGTGAGTGACAGCAGTGTTTAGCAGCCCGGGGTGTGTGAGCCACAACAGGCTTTAGCAGCCCGGACCTCTCTTCGAGGGCATGGTTCTAGGATGGAAGGTCTGTGGCCTTGATCGGTGGGCTGCGTCGATATTTCTTGTGTTGGAGGAGAAGGCTTCTCTTCTTTTTGCCAGGCGGCTCATTAATGATTTCTCATGGAACTTACGAGTTTGCCTATTTCTATTTTCACATCAAGTTTTAAAACTACAAAGGTCCTCTTACCACAATGGTCATTAGCTTTCCACGTTCAAATCTGCCTGTCGCTTTTCCACTTAACTCTTGAGGGACTCGGGATAAATGACTTGATCTCAAGTTTTTAAATAAAATGGCATAAAATATACTGATTGTAAACCGCCTTGAGAATCAAATGAGGTGAAAATGTGCGTGTTGTCTGGCTCACAGTCACGCTCAGTAAATATCAATGACCTCTCCCTTCAGGATGGAGGGTTAGATCTGAGCTTCCTTACAAAGCTCTGGAAGGTTTTGCCCAATTAAGATTATTAGGCGAAAATGAAGCCCTTTGAAGCAAGGCAGTGGGGGCACCGTTGGAGCTGGGGAGGAAGTGGCAGTTTCTCCTTGATGAGGCCATCTGTTTTTAATTTGTGACCTCTTGGTGATGGTAGAACATTTATTTTCACTCCCTACATAATAGACTTCATGAATTCTCGAGTTCTCTGAAGCCCCTTGCACATATTCCTATAAAAATTTGGGTCTTGATTTATATACTACCACCTCAAGAAGTAGGAAGACGATCCCGTGTAGTTATTTTGGACTCCACTAGTTGTCTCAGCAGGAAGTCCTGAAGGGCGGCTGGGTGTGTGTGTGTTTGGGGCCTGGGTAGGGGGTAGGGGGGTAGGAGGGTAGGGGGCACTCACCTGTGATGAACCTGAATATTTGTTCATTTGGAAGACTGAGGTCAAACCCTGGCTGCTTTCTCTCTGGCTTTAGGGCACTTGCGTTGCATCGCTCACAGGGTTTCCACAGGGCCGCTCTGAGCGAACATTTCCACAAGGTAAATACCACGTCCTGATCCCCCGTGATGAGCCGTGAGCTTTGGAAACATCATTTTGTTATTTCGCCTAGAGCTCCCAACACTCTTATTTGGTAACTGTGACTATCTGTCTCACTTTCTCGTAGGAGACACAGCCTCAGAGAATCAGCAATTTCACCAAAGTCCATCGGCAAGTGAACGGAAGGCACAGGACGTGAACTTGCCCGTGTCTTCACTAGCCACTGCAAATGCGAGGGCCCCCGACTTGGGGTTGAGGCAGGGCGCCCATTCCAGAGCAAGGCTGGTTGTTTTCCAGCTCAGAGCCTCATAAAAATACAGCCAAGTTTTATACCCCTGGGTTTTCTGCGACTGGAAGGTTGATTATTAAACCAGCCGATAGGTGAAACATACTGATAAGTGTAGCTCTAGTTCCAATTCCCCTGGCACAGCCCTTCAGCTCGCTAGCTGCCTTCCAACGTGCTGTCGGGAACACGCAGCCTCTGCAAACTGTCTCACGGCGTCCAAGAGCGAGCCTTCCAGAAGATGATGAAAGCCCATCTCAGCCCCGGAGGGATTCTGTGACGGAGAGTACAGAATTCATTCTGAAAGGTACCCTCCCTGCCCACTTGCTGTTTACAAACGAAGGCTCACACCGCACCTACTGAGACCTCTAGGAGCTGTTGGTAACGGGAAAGAAAAGGACTCAAAAGAGACTCTCAGAACAGCAATTCGTGTGTTTTGTCGACTGCCCTGAATCTGGCCCTATTTCAGCAAAGCCAAGCAGAGGTTAGGAAGGAAGAAAAAATTGTTGCCACCACCTTTTTTTTTTTCCCTTTTTTTTCAAACCAAACAATAGAAAACATCTACAGGAATCAGTTTGCATTCTTGATGATTCATTTGCACAAGTGTTGGGAGGAGGGGCTAGCCGTGGTGTGGGTTATAAAAGCTTCCAGTACTACCAAGGCTATTTTCAGTAAGAGATTCGTAGATCTTCCGTCTTCAGGAAGCGTACACATATTTCGGTTCATCAGAACGCAGAGGGGAAAAAATTCCCCCTTTGCTCACTGTTAAAAAATGGGATACAGGGGAAAGCCGGGACGGCTCAGCGGGTTGAGCGCTCGCTTTGAGGCCATGAGGACCGAGGATCGAATCCCGGCTCCGGCCCAGGCAGGACCCACGTGCTGAACTGGGGAGTTCCCACAGTTTGGTTCTCTAACTGTCTCTGTCTCTGTCTCTCTCTCTATCTGTCAAAAAGTAAAATAGAAATAACTATGCAC